>ML792147.1:577415-595134 GCA_009831015.1 Picea engelmannii | reverse complement strand
ACCATTCAATAGATGACAAAATGCATATTTCACTTACTTGCACCAAGAATTAATCATGATAATACCATGCAAGATCCCCATAAAACTTCCAAAATTGATCCAAGTTGCAAAAATCAGCCTTAAACAAGAGTGGCACCTCACAATTTCAGCCAATAACCCTAATAGGGAACAAATTTCAGACTTCTTGTCTCCAATGACAAGTTGTTATGTGAAAATGAGAGAACTTTATGTTTATTTATACACAATTTTGACCTTTAATTCCCTTTTAGGTCAAAAACAAGGCCAACCTGGGCAATTTACAATAAAAATTCAATTTTTGACATAATTAAATAAATTTGCATCTAGAAACACCTCCAAGGGTGGCGTCATGCCCCTCTAGGGTGATGATGAGCCCCATATATGGAACATTGAGCTGGAAAAGTGGGGCGCTTGGCCTCCAGTGGCACTAAATGATGCCCACATGTGTCGTTAGGCTCACAAATGCCTCCAAAAATGAAACCCTAGCTCTGGATGATGTCTAGGGATATCATGGTGACGTCCAGGGTCCTCAAGGGCTAACATCCATGCGGGAAAGGCAAGGTCCCCTGGGTCTTGGTCTGTCAAGGTGCCTCCAAAGGCAACGTCCTTCTTTTTCACGGTGGAAGTCTTCAATTTCTTCTTACCCCTAGTTGGGGTTTCAACATCCATTTGTGGGATTTAAGCCCCCATGAAGGTTCAAGCTAATTATTCCCTTATGTGTACATGTCCATCGGGCAAGGTCCTGCAACAACAACAAGTACGCCCTCCAGGGGTTCATAAATCATAAAGATCATAACATGTAAATCACATCCAATAATTAAATTACCTGAACATGTGCATCAAACCCCCATTAACACAAAGAAATGCTCAAAGACGTTATGCAATTTGACAAGTTAGGTTTGGAGAAGGTCTCAAGGTGTCCTATTGGGATAACCTCTCTTAAGTTAGGGGTCTTTCCCAGGTGGGATCTAGTCCAAGTCATGTAAGTGTATGAGGTGGCATGGGGTAAATATTTGGGCATGGGGTGCATGTAAAAACATGGAAATGTAAAGTCTTACCTGTGGGTGACTTTGTAGAGGGAGACCAGCTCCTTGTCATAAAGGAAATTGTTTCCTAGCCCATTCATTGCCTTTTACTCTTAGATTTATTTATTTTGATCTTTTTGTGCTTCAAGGGAATAGTTGAAGGCCACTGTCCTGGCTTGATGGCCAGAGGTGACAACGTTATCCACAAACATTTCACGGAAGTGAGTAGGATGGCTCGTGAAGAGACCCCCTTTCTCTTGGCTATGCCACCAAGAGACACTACCCTGGTTTGGTGACCAGATAGGTGGTAGTATCATACCGCTACATGCCCATGGTCATAATAGGTCGGCTCGTGACGAGACCCCCTATCCATCAACTAATACCTTGAGTGTTTATGTTATCTTATGGTTCCCCTTTTCTTACTAAGAATCTTTTCACTACTTTCTCAGGGATCCCTCGGAGAAGCATCTCGAAGGTTTCAACATTAGCTTTTAACTCTTGCCAGCTACTTTTAGCCCTTGTGCCTTTAGACCCTTCTTCCCACGAGGTAAGGTAAAACCCTTCCTAGTGTAGCCAATCCCAATGCCCAAACAAGGATAGGGGATATGAAAGGAATAAAGATGTAAAATGGTAAGTATGGAGGGAATGGACGATCACTTTTCACAGATCCACCCAGTAGCAACCCATCCTAAAGGGAAATCAACTTAGTAGGGCGCCATGTCATACTTCCAGGTAAGAACGAGGCAAAGAGCATAATTTCCAAGCAAACATCATGAAATGAAGAAGGATTCAATACAACATATTCGAGTGTTTAAAAAATGAGAGTGATACATAACATGATACCCAGACTCATTACCTCATGGAGCAAGCCTTATTGCTACTTTAGGACCAGGTTGATGTGATGGATATTGTTGTTGGTGATAAGTGGATTGCACTGAAGAAAAGAGGGTCCCTTTAGGGCCATGCTCAAGTCGTCTAGCTCTCAGTACTCCAGGTTTAGGACCTGTGAACCTCAAGATGTGGTCTCCTTAGTTATCCCTAGTCTAGGGGATAACATCAGGCTCCAACTCGGGGACATGTGCTCACCTTAGAGCGCATGAGAACCTCAACATCTCTAGTAATATATGTGCATGTTAATTCTCTACAAAGGATATTAGTAATCCCTAGGGTGGTGATATCACCCCTCGCCCATATATGATAAAATAAACAATTAAAAGCATCTCTAGTCTAGCATATGATCATGAGCATACATATATACAAGTGAGACAAAGTAATATGCAAATGCAACTACAACTAATGCAATGGTATGTACAATCTATGCAAATGCCTACCTACCTCTACTTACCTGGTGGTTGAATGCTAGGTGTAGTCAAATAACAAGTGAAACCATCCTAGCAATATCTCATAATACCTGCCTCTGTGCTTCATCATAAACCAAAACAATGACAAGTCAAGCACAAAAATAACATGAGTTAGAGCATGTATCATATTATCGGAAATCGTAAAGTCTAGCTCATGGAGGCGGGAGGGAGGGACAATATTATGCCAAGTTACACTTCTAGGGAAGTGCTTAATCCATCTCAGAAAGGGATCGTGAAAAATCAAAGTCTCAAAAGACTGACTCAAAGAGTCTGAAGGATGGCTACCTTGGATGTCATCACATCCTTAGGACTGGGAAGGAACTAGCAAGAATCTAGAGGATGATTGGAAATTTTTTAAGGGAAAGCTGAAAGACTGAGATAACAAACTTCTTCTTAAGGTATTCAACCTACCCTTGAATTCTAAAAGAAAGCTTTGCCCCAAAGAAACCTCAAGACAAGGGACATGTTTCCCAACTACACCCTTAGTGACATAGCGAGGTAAAGTAGTTAAAGGGAGCAGGAAAACCTTGTCACAAGTACCCTGCTTCAAGCAAGCAACGTCCTCACCCTTGTCAAGATCTAAGCATAATGGTGGTTGATAATCTTCTTCATAGAATAAATCCAAGTGCTCAAAGGAATACTCATCAAAATCCTCAAGGTATGACCGAAAATAATCAGGAGAACATAGAACAAGGTCACCCTTGGGTGCTTGGAAAACATCTGCAACTACATCATCTCCTTGTCACCAAATGTCAAGATTAGTAGTAACCTCAAATGATAGTTTTAAAGGCAACATTTGGAAAAGACCCTCAATGTCATAAATGGGATCCCCATCATACCCAATAACATCCCATTTACGTTTCCCAACATGTATGAACTCATCAATATTATTAACTACGTCATTACCTTTATCATAATACAAAGGGCTTAAAAAATCCAAGGGCTCCTCTAACCGTTCTTCACTTTCCAAATCACAAAATAAAGCATCTTCAAAATCTTGGAAAGGGAAATAAATTACCATATTCACTTCTTGTTGTGCCGAAGCGTTGAAGACTTGGATGAATTCATCAAATGAAAGAGCAAGCACCGGTGCTTCATCCTCATAACTTTCCCCTACATCTTTAGCTTCATAATACATAGGGTCTAGCTTGTCAAAGGATTCCCTTTCTTCTTCACCTTTTGAATCATAGAATAGGGTATCGTCAAAAAGATGAAAAGGAAAGTGACCAACCTCATCCTTTTCTTTTTTTGCAGGAGGAGTAGGATATCACATGTCTTCATCGGAGGGAAGAACACACATTAATACTTCATTATCATGTTTGATATTTTTAGGCTCTCGCTCTTCAACCTAGTCCTCATTATCCTCGGTAGAAGCATGAGTAAATTCCTGATCTTCCTCGTGGGATTGGAAACCTTTATTAGGATCCCTTTCCTCAACCTCTTGTTGGTCGATGACTTGTTCCCTTCTTTCCTGGAATTTACTAGCAAAGATATCAAGGGAAACTAATCTCTCTAGACTAAGAGTATTTGGGGTATCTTTAGGGTCATCAACTTTGATTTCTAGAGTAAAGAGGTGTTCTCCCTTGAACAAGGAGATATTTGCCTCGATTTGTATAACCATGTGATAAGCTTCTTGGATTGTTCTTGGCCCTTTTTCACTGAGGATAAACCCTATTTTCGCTAAGAGTGAATTGTTATAGAGGTAAACGAGGTACTTGTCTTCAGGATGATGGCTTCTAGGAATTTGTTGTAGCAAATTTTCAAACTTGGTATGGAATTCCTTAACAGTCTCGTTCTTAGTTTGTTTCATGTGCTCGAGTCTTTTTATTAGCATGTGGATATATTCTAATTTAATACCCCATTTCTCGAGAAAGGTTTCTTCTAATTGGTCCATAGATGTGATGTTAGCATCAGGGAGATCATCATACCATTTCCTAGCATTGCCATGAAGAATGGCAGAGAAAATTTTCATTGCCAAATCTTCAGCATCATCACTGATAGGGTGGACTTGAAATAAAGCTAAAAAATTATCCATGTGATCTTCGGCCCTAACCCCATCATTACCAGTGAATCTAGGGAGCCAATTTTCATACCTCGGAGGCATTTTTTCAGGTTAACCCAGAATTTCACTCATATCTAAGGGTTTAAAATTACCTGGGTCCCATTAAGAAGCCATGGTTGTCTTTGTCATTAGTGGAGTCGCCAAATAATCATTCTAGTGATTATCAAAGAGAAAAGAGGGAATCACCCTCAGTGGAGTCGCCAGGTAAGCTTTGAAAAGTGAAAGGCTTTGAGAAAAAGGCTTACCGAAAAAGTGTCATTCGAGGAAAATTGACTTGATGTTCCCCAGCAACGGCGCCAAAAATGTTATCGCGCAACCTATACTTTCCCAAGCCTAAAGGCAAGTAAGCCTATATTGACGTAACACAGAGGTAACCCTATCACTGTCATCTCAATTGGGTACCTCTTTCTCTTTAGGAGGAGGAAAAAGTTACTCCAAGGGAGACGTCCCAGGACCTAGTTTGTTGATGAAGGGAAAACAGATATAGTGAAAACCCACCCCTCTCTCTAGGTTACTCAGCACAAGAAGTCACTTTGGTGAAGTTGAAAGGGACAAGGGAAAATGAAAACGGGTTTGTGCCTTCCCTTTACCAATGAAACATCAAACGTTAGTAGCAACAATTATAATCAATTCTTAAACATATTATGTGTTGCATGAACAAGTTACTATACAATAAAAGTGAGATCACGGTAGCAACAATGTATCTTGAAAGGTGCAAGTTATGATGACAAGGAAGAAATACAAGAGTCTTGCAAATTTGATAATGGTTTGTCACTCACACTTTTCAAGATAAATGCAAGTCAATAAATGACTTAAATGGTTGTACAAACATTTATAACAACATTAATTAATGATGATGACAGTATTGAAACCACTTTAGAAAAGTACTATAATAAAGCAATAAGACACTACTTCAATATACAATGATTACAGTTTGCTTAGTACAAATGCCAATGGTTTTATGGATGATTTAGGGTTGTTAAGAGATGCAACAATGGTTGTAACAATAGTTATGACAACGGTAACAACTTAAGAATTTGCACACTAAAAAGGAAATTAAACTTACACTTTAACACTTATTGATAGTACCTTGCCTTATACAAATTCTGGGATGACTTAGATGTTTAGTAGGCTAATATATAAGCTGCAAAATGATAGATGTGATAGTGATTATGGCAGCAACAAATTAGTTGTTAGTATTTCTAGACTAGGTTAGCAAATTAGTAGAGTATGAAGTGAAAGAGTTTGAGTTGAGTCTTGTCAAGAAGTAAAAGAATAGGACTAGTGCATTCAAGGGTAATGGAGTAAGGGAGGACGACTTCTTCTAAGGCTGCAAATTAATGATGATGATGCACAAAATTCTAAGAGGGAAAAAAGCATAGGAGAAGTAGTAACTTAAGTCCTCCTAGGTTTTGACCTCAAGAGACAAGATCCTAGGGTGTAGGCAATTCTAAGCCCTAGCGCCTTACTCTCCTTAGGATTTTTATGGAGTAAAAATTATGCAACAATAACTAAGTCCAAACCCTTAGAGTGCTAGCACATTAGGGCTCTAGGGTTTCACTAGTTACTAGATCAATTCAACAAAAATCTTGGCAAATAAAAAGTAAGAAAGTAGCAACTTAAGTTTCTTACTTCAAGCATTAAGTACACCATGCAATTTCATAATATTGTATGAGCAAATAAAACCATTCAATAGATGAAAAAATGCATATTTCACTTGCTTGCACCAAGAATAATCATGAGAATACCATGCAAGATCACCATAAAACTTCCAAAGTTGATTCAAGTTGCAAAAATCAGCTTTAAACAAGAGTTGTTCCTCACAATTTCATCCAATAACTCTAACATGGCGCAAATTTCAGACCTAATAGGGCGCACATTTATACACAATTTTGACCTTTAATTCCCTTTTAGGTCAGAAACAAGGTCAACCTGGCCAGTTTACAATAAAAATTCAATTTTTGACATAATTAAAAAAAATTGCATCTAGAAACACCTCCAAGGGTGACGTCATACCCCTCTAGGGTAACGTTGAGCCCGATATGTGGAATGTGGAGCTGGAAAAGAGGGGCGCTTGGCCTCCATTGGCCCCAAATGATGCCCACATGTGCCACCAGGCTCACAAATGCCTCCAAAAATGAAACCCTAGCTCTGGATGACGTCTAGGGCTATCATGGTGACGTCCACAACCCTCAAGGGATAACGTCCATGCGAGAAGGGCAAGGTCCCCTGGGTCTAGGGCTGCCAGGTTGACACCAAAGGCAGTGTCCTTCTTTTTCCCTATGCAAGTCCTCAATTTCTTCTTACCCATGGTTGGGGTTTCAACATTCATCTGTGAGCTTTAAGCCCCCATGAAAGTCTGAGCTAATCATTTCCTCATGTGTGCCTGTCCATTGGGCAAGGTCCTGCAACAAGAACAAGTATGCCCTCAAGGGGTTCATAAGTTATAGGGATCATAACATGTAAATCACATCCAATAATTAAATTACCTGAACATGTGCATCAAACCCCCCTTAACCCAGACAAATGCTCGAAAATGTTATGCAATTTGACAAGTTTGGTTTGGATAAGGTCTCAAAGTGTCCTATTGGGCTAACCTCTCTTAAGTTAGGGGTGTTTCCCAGGTGGGATCTAGTCCAAGTCATGTAAGTGTGTGAGGTGGCATGGGTTAAATATTTGGGCATGGAGTGCATGTAATAACAGGGAAATGTAAAAGTCTTACCTATGGGTGCCTTTGTATAGGGCGAGTTGCACCTTGTCATAAATGCAATTGTTTCCTAGCCCATTCATTGCCTTTTACTCTTAGCTTTATTTCTTTTGATCTTTTGATCTTTTTCTCTTGTGCTTCAATGGAATAGTTGAAGGCCACTGTCTTGGCTTGATGACCAGAGGTGACAACGTTATCCACAAACATTTCACGGAAGTGAGAAGGCTGACTCGTGATGAGACCACCTTTCTCTTAGCTATGAAAACAAGAGCCACTACCCTGATTTGGTGACACGATAGGTGGTAGTGTCATATCGCTACATTCCCATGGCCATAATGGGATGGCTCGTGATGAGACCCCTTATCCATCAACTAATACCTTGAGTGTTTATGCTATCTTATGGGTCCCCTTTTCTTACTAAGAATCTTTTCATTGCTTTCTTGGGGATCCCTAGGCGAAGCATCTCGAAGGTTTCAACATTGGCTTTTAACTCTTGCTAGCTATTTTTACCCCCTGGTCCTTTAGCCCCTTCTTCCCACGAGGTAAGGTACAACCCTTCCTAGTGTAGCCAATCCCAATGCCCAAACAAGGATAGGGGAGATGAAAGGAATAAAGATAGAAAATGATAAGTATGGAGGGAATGGACGATGAATTTTCACAGATCCACCCAGTAGCAACCCATCCTAAAGGGAAATCAAATTACTAGGGAAACATGTCACCCTTCCATGTATGAACTAGGCAAAGAGCATAATTTCCAAGAAAACATCATGAAATGAAGAAGTATTCAATACAACATATTCAAGTGCTTCAAAAATCAGAGTGATACATGCCATGATACCCAGAATCATTACCTCATGGAGCAAGACTTACTGCTACTTCAGGACCAGGTTGATGTGATGGATACTATTGTTGGTGATAACTGGACTGCACTGAAGAAAAGAGGGGCCCTCCAGGGCCATGCTCAAGTCTTTTGGCTCTTTGTACTCCTTGTCTAGGACCTGTGGGCCTTTAGAGGTGATCTCCTTAGTTATACCTAGGCTAGGGGATAACATCTCACTCCAACTCGAGGACATGTGCTCACCATAGAGCGCATGAGAACCTCAACATCTCTGCTATGACTTGTGCCTGCTAAATATCTACAAAGGATATTAGTAATCCCTAGGGTGGTGATATCACCCCTCATACATATATGATAAAATAACCAATTAAAAGCATCTCTAGTCTAGCATATGATCATGAGCATACACATATACAAGTGAGACAAAATAATATGCAAATGCAACTACAACTAATGCAATGGTATGTACAATCAATGCAACTGCCTACCTACCTCTACTTACATGTTGGTTGAATGCTAGGTGTAGTCAAATAACCAGTGAAACCATCCTAGAAATATCTCATAATACCTGCCTCTGTACTTCATCATAAACCAAAACAATGACAAGTTAAGCACAAAAATAACATGAGTTAGAGCATGTATCATATCATCGAAAATCATAAAGTCTAGCTCATGGAGGCAGGAAGGAGGGACAATATTATGCCAAGTTACACTTCTAGGAAAGTGCTCAATCCATATCAGAAGGGGATCGTGAAAAATCAAAGGCTCAAAATACTGACTCAAAGAGTTTGAAGGTTGGATACCTTGGACATCATCACATCCTGAGGTCTGGGAAGGGACTAGCAAGAATCTAGAGGATGACTGGAAATTTTTTATGGGAAAGCTAAAAGATTGAGATAAAAAACTTCTTCTTAAGGTATTCAACCTACCCTTGAATTCTAAAATAAGGATTTGCCCCGAAGAAAACTAAAGACAAGGGAAATGTTTCCCAACTACACCCTTGGTGAGATAGCGAGGTAAAGTAGTTGAAGGGAGCTGGAAAACCTTGTTACAAGTACCATGCTTCAAGCAAGCAACGTCCTCACCCTTGTCAAGATCTGAGCACAACGGTGGTTGATAATATTCTTCATAGAATAATCCAAGTGCTCAAAGGAATACTCATCAAAATCCTCAAGGTATGACCGAAAATCATCAGGAGAACATAGAAAAAGGTCAGCCTTGGGTGCTTGGAAAACATTTGCAACTACATCATCTCCTTGTCGCCAAATGTCAAGATTAGTAGTAACCTCATATGATAGTTGTAAAGGCAACATTTGGAAATGACCCTCAATGTCATAAATGGGATCCCCATCATACCCAATCACATCCCTTTTACGTTTCCCAAAGTGTATGAACTCATCAATATTATTAACCATGTCATTACCTTTATCATAACATGAAGGGATTAAAACATCAAAGGGCTCCTCTAACCATTCTTCACTTTCCAAATCACAAAATAAAGCATCTTCAAAATCTTCGAAAGGGGAAATAACTTACCGTACTCACTTCTTGTTGTGTAGGAGCATCGAAGACTTGGATGACTTAATAAAATGAAAGAGAAAGCATCAATGCTTCATCCTCATGACTTGCCCCTACATCTTTAGATTCATAATACAGAGGGTCTAGCTTGTCTAAGGATTCCCCTTCTTCTTCACCTTTTGAATCATAGAATAAGGTATCGTCAAAAACCTGAAAAGGAAAGTGACTAACCTCATCCTCTTCTTTTTGTGCAGGAGGAATAGGATCTCATATGGCTTCATCAGAGGGAAGAGCACACATTAATACTTCATCATCATGTTTGATATATTTAGGCTCTCGCTCTTCAACCAGATCTTCATTATCCTCGGTAGAAGCATGAGTAAATTCTTGTTGTTCCTCATGGGATTAGAAACCTTAATTAGGATCCCTCTCCTCAACTTCTTGTTGGTCGATGACTTGTTCCCTTCATTCCTGGAATTTGCTAACAAAGATCTCAAGGGAAACTAATCTCTCTATACTAAGAGTATTTGGCGTATCTTTTGGGTCATCAACTTTGATTTTTGGAGTTAAGAGGTGTTCTCCCTTGAATAAGGAGATATTTGCCTCGATTTGTATAGCCATGTGATAAGCTTCTTGGATTTTTCTTGGCCCTTTTTCATTGAGGAGAAACCCTAATCGCACTAAGAGTGCATTGGTATAGAGGTAAACGAGGTATTTGTCTTCAGGACGATGGCTTCTAGGAATTTGTTGTAGCAAATTCTCAAACCTTGTATGGAATTCCTTGACAGTCTCATTCTTAGTTTGTTTCATGTACTCGAGTCTTTTTATTAGCACGTGGATATCTTTTAATTTAATACCCAATTTCTCGAGAAAGGTTTCTTCTAACTGGTCCATAGATGTGATGTTATCATCAGGGAAATCATCATACCATTTCCTAGTGTTGCCATGAAGAGTGGCAGAGAAAATTTTCATTGCCAAATCTTCAGCATCATCAACGATAGGGTGGAGTTGAAAGAGAGCCCAAACTTATCCATGTGATCTTCGGCCCTAACCCCATCATTACCAGTGAATCTAGGAAGCCAATTTCATACCTCGAAGGCATTTGTCGAGGGTAACCCGAAATTTCACTCATATCTAAGGGTTTAAAATTACCTGGGTCCCATTGAGAAGCCATGGTTGGCTTTGTCATTACTGGAGTCGCCAAATAATCCTTCTAGGGATTATCAAAGGGAAAAGAGGGAATCACCCTTAGTGGAGTCACTAGGTAAGCTTTGAAAAGTGAAAGGCTTTGAGAAAAAGGCTTACCAAAAAAAATGTCGTTCAAGGAAAATTGACTTGATGTTCCCTGGCAGTGGAGCCAAAAATGTTATCGTGCAATCTATACTTGCCCAAGCCTAAAGGCAAATAGGCCTAGATTGACGTAACACAGAGGTAACCTTATCACTGTCACCTCAATAGGGTACCTTTTTCTCTTTAGGAGGAGGAAAACTTCACTCCAAGGGAGACGTCCCAAGGCCTAGTTGGTTGATGAAGGGAAAAAAGATGTGATGAAAACCCACCCCTCTCTCTAGGTTACTCAACGGAAGAAGTCACTTTGGTGAAGTTGGAAGGGACAAGGGAAAATGAAAATGGGTTTGTACCTTCCCTTTACCAATGAAACATCAAACGTTAGTAGCAAAAGTTATAATCAATGTCTTCTTAAACATATTATGTATTGCCTGAACAAGTTACTATACAATAAAAGTGAGATCACAGTAGCATCAATGTATCTTGAAAGGTGCAAGTTATGATGACAAGGAAGAGATACAAGAGTCTTGCAAACTTGATAATGGTTTGTCACTCACACTTTTCGAGATAAATGCAAGTCAATAAATGACTTAAAATGGTTGTGCAAACATTTATAACAACATTAATTAATGGTGATGACAACATTGAAACCACTTCAGAAAAGTACTATTATAAAGCAATAAGACACTACTTCAATATCCAATGATTATGGTTTGCTTAGTACCAATGCCCAATGGTTTTATGGATGATTTTAGGGTTGTTAAGGGTTGCAACAATGGTTGTAACAACAACTAATACAACTATAACAACTTAAGAATTTGCACTCTAAAAAGGCAATTAAACATACACTTTAACACTTATTGATAGTACCATGCCTTATACAAATTATGGGATGACTTAGATGGTTAGTAGGCTAATATAAGCTGCAAAATGATAGTTGTAGTGGTGACTATGACATCAACAAATTAGTTGTTAGTATTTCTAGACTAGGTTAGCAAATTAGTAGAGTATGAAGTGAAAGAGTTTGAGTTGAGTCTTGTCAAGAAGTAAGAGAATAGGACTAGTGCCTTCAAGGGTAATGGAGTCGAGGAGGATGATTTATTTTAAGGCTGCAAATTAATGATGATGATGCACAAAAGTCTAAGAGGGAAAAAAGCATATGAGAAGTAGTAACTTAACTCCTCCTAGGCTTTGATCTGAAGAGACAAGATGCTAGGGTGTAGCCAATTCTAGGCCCTAGCGCCTTCCTCTCCTTAGGATTTTTATGGAGTAAAACTTATGGAACAATAACTAAGCCCAAACCCTTAGAGTGATAGCAATTTAGGGCTCTAGGGTTTCACTAGTTACTAGATCAATTCAATGAAAAGCTTGGCAAATAAAAAGTAAGAAAGTAACAACTTAAGTTTCTTACTTCAAGCATTAAATACACTATGCAATTTTGTAATCTTGTATGAACAAATAAAACCATACAATAAATGATTCAATAGATGACAAAATGCATATTTCACTTACTTGCACTAAGAATAATCATGAGAATACCATGCAATATCACCATAAAATTTCCAAAATTGATCCAAGTTGCAAAAATCAGCCTTAAAGAAGAGTGGCGCCTCACAATTTCAGCAAACAACCCTAATAGGGCGCAAATTTCAGACCTCTTGTCTCCAATGACAAGTTGTTATGTGAAATTGAGAGTACTTTATGTTTATTTATACACAATTTTGACCTTTAATTCCCTCTTAGGTAAAAAACAAGGCCAACCTAACCACTTTACAATAAAAATTCAATTTTTGACATAATTAAATAAATTTGCATCTAGAAACACTTCCAAGGGTGACGTTGAGCCCCATATGTGGAACATTGAGCTAGAAAAGTGGGGCGCTTGGCCTCTAGTGGCCCCAAATGATGCCCACACGTGCCACCAGGCTCGCAAATGCCTCCAAAAATGAAACCCTAGCTCTGTATGACGTTTAGGTCTATCATGGTGACGTCCAGGGCCCTCAAGGGATAATGTCCATGTAGGAAGGGCAAGGTCCCCTGGGTCTAAGTCTGTCAGGTTGCCTCCAAAGGCAATGTCCTTCTTTTTCCTGGTGCAAGTCGTCAATTTCTTCTTACCCTTGGCTAGGGTTTCAACATCCATTTGTGGGCTTTAAGCCCCCATGAAGGTTTGAGCTAATCATTCCCTCATGTGTACCTGTCCACTGGGAAAGGTGCTACAACAATAACAAGTATGCCCTCCAGGGGTTCATAAGTCACATGGATCATAACATGTAAATCATATCCGATAATTAAATTACCTGAACATGTGCATCAAACCCCCCTTAACCTAGACAAATGCTCAAAGACATTATGCAATTTGACAAGTTACGTTTGGAGAAGGTCTCAGGGTGTCCTATTGGGCTAACCTCTCTTAAGTTAGGGGTGTTTCCCAGGTGGGATCTAGTCCTATTCATGTAAGTGTATGAGGTGGCATGGGGTAAATATTTGGGCATGTGGTGCATGTAATAACAAGGAAATGTAAAGTCTTACCTATGGGGGACTTTGTAGAGGGCGAGTTGCACCTTGTCATAAATGTAATTGTTTCCTAGCCCATTCATTTGCTTTTACTCTTAGCTTTATTTCTTTTGATATTTTGCTCTTGTTCTTCAAGGGAATAGTTGAAGGCCATTGTCATGGCTTGATGACCATAGGTGACAACGTTATCCACAAACATTTCACTGAAATGAGAAGGTTGGCTCATGATGAGACCCCCTTTCTCTTGGCTATGCCACCAAGAGCCACTACCCTGGTTTGGTGACTAGACAGGTGGTAGTGTCATACCACTACATGCCCATGGTCATAATAGGCCAGCTCGTGATGAGACCCCCTATCCATCAACTAATAGCTTGAGTGTTTATGCTATCTTATGGGTCCCCTTTTCTCACTGAGAAGCTTTTCATTGCTTTCTCTAGGATCCCTGGGCGAAGCATCTCAAAGGTTTCAACATTGGCTTTTAACTCTTTCTAGCTACTTTTACCCCCTGGGCCTTTAGCCCCTTCTTCCCACGAGGTAAGGTACAATCCTTTGTTGTGTATCCAATCCCAATGCCCAAACAAGGATAGGGGAGATGAAAGGGATAAAGATGGAAAATGGTAAGTATGGAGGGAACAAATGATGACTTTTCACATATTCACACAGAAGCAACCCATCCTAAAGGGAAATCAACTTACTAGGGCACCATGTCACCCTTCTAGGTATGAACGAGGCAAAGAGCATAATTTCCAAGCAAACGTCATGAAATGAAGAAGGATTCAATACAACATATTCAAGTGCTTAAAAAATCAGAGTGATAAATACCATGATACCTAGACTCATTACCTCATGGAGCAAGATTTATTGCTACTTCAAGACTAGGTTGATGTGATGGATACTACTTCTGGTGATAAGTGGACTACACTGAAGAAAAGAGGGGCCCTTCGGGGCCATGCTCAAGTCGTATGGCTCTCGATACTCCATATCTAGGATCTGTGGGCCTCGAGACATGATCTCTTTAGTTATCCCTAGGCTATGGGATAACAGACCCGAATGTCTATATCAAGAAAGTAGGAAGTCATCTCATAATACTTGTTCTTTATGTTGATGACCTTATGCTCACTAGTAGTGACCCTAAACTTTTAACCCATGCGAAAAACAACCTTAAAAGGAAATTTGAAATGACAGACTTAGGATATTTGCATTATTTCCTTGGCCTCCAAGTATTGCAAACCAGGGAAGAAATCTTTCTTTTCGAGTCTAAGTATGTTTGTGACCTTCTTCACCGCTTTCACATGGATGATTCTAAACCAACCCATTCTCCTTTCCGGTTTGGAGTCAAACTCGTTGCCACTTGTACTTCTCCTGAAGTAGATGACAATTTGTACCATTAGTTAGTTGGTAGCCTATGATATTTGACTCATACCTATCCTGATATTTCCTTTGTTGTTGGTCTTGTTGCCCGGTATATGCAAACACCCCATGGAAGTAATTGGAAAGAAACTAAAAGGATACTTCAGTATGTCCAGGGTACAATTGGGTTTGGGATACATTATAGTTTAGGGAGGACTTCCTTGTTGGTTTGTTTCATTGATTCAGATTGGGTCGACAACCCTAATGATCAGAAGTCTACTACATGTTATGTTTTCATCCTTGGTTCTGGACCTGTCACTTGGGCTTGTAAGAAACAATAGACTATTGCTCTTTCTTCAACAAAAGTAGAGCGGTTAATGCAATTTAAGAAGCATTGTGGCTTTGAAAGATCCTTTCAGAGCTTGGATTCCAACATCAACATCTGACCACCCTATGGTGTGACAATCATAGTGCCATCAAGCTTGCCAAATATCCAGTTCAACATCGAGCTACACATGCACTTCATCAGAAAGCTCATTCATGGTCGAATTATTGAAGTGCTTTTTTTCCCTACAAAAGATCAAGTTGTAAACATTTTCACAAAGTCTCTTACAGAAACAAAGTTTTCAAAACTTCGATCTATGTGGGGAGTTTTGGAAGTTGTCATTAAGGGGGGATAGGCTCTAATGCCTTCTTCCTTCTCCTATTCGTCACCTTTGTAAATCCTTCAATCGTATCCCAAGTTGTTCTTAAGGGGGGATGTTAGGATATTTAGACACTTAGGAGTTAGTTAAGATCAACTTGGTCTAATGTGTTGTTAGGTTAAAATGTGTTTCTTAGTGTATTTGTTTAGTATGCAATAGTATGCATTTCTAATATGATGGTCACGATATGTTCTCGACATAGAGTGATCTGACGGCTCATATTATCCTCGATCTTAATGACTACATTTATATGTGTCTTAACACCCGATTGGTCCATGATCTCTATTTAAAGAGAATGGAGGGCCATTTGTTGATGAATGATTGTGAGAAAATCTCTGTAATATATTTTCTTTTGCATTAATAAATTTCCTGTTGGGGTCATCGATGTTTCCCCACAGGGGTTTGACCACGTAAAAACATCGTTGTGTTGATCTTTGATATGGTTGTGTGAGTGGTTATTAAAGGTGTTCATCCTCTATTGGAATACCTGTGTTGTCGAACAAAATCTACCCTATTAGCTTATCTATTAATGTTAAATACTTAACATTTTCAACTTTCACTTATGTCAAATCAACATGACAAACTAGTGTTGGAAATTATCAAACCAAGAAGACAATGGCCATTGAAAATCAAATATGCAATTGAGACCATTTTGGATAACTAGAAACTTCATATGTATGTATAAAGACGAAGTACATGTACATACCATAGCCTCATCCCAAGGCTAGTACAATCCTCTAGCTCTCCAAAATCTTAGCTAGGGAAAACCATGTAAAACCCTAGCTCCACCAAAGATCCTCCACAAATTAGTATCACACTAACAAGATTCCTCGGTTTCAAGCAAGATGTCTCGTCTCTCCTCGTCTACAAGTACAACCTAGGGCTTAATCACAAAACCCTAATCTCCAAGTCTCCAAGGTATGAAACCCTAACCCTAGTATTCAAGATGCTCCAAGTGCTACAAGAAACCCTAGTTCCTCCAAGACGATAGAGATAATGTACAAAGAAGAAAACCCGAGAGAGAGAGAGAGAGAGAGAGAGAGAGAGAGAGAGAGAGAGAGAGAGACTCTCCTTCATCTGTATGTTATGAGAGGTAAGGGGAACTAACAATACACAAGTGGGTCTAAACACTTATAAGCAACCTACTACAAACCAAGTAGGCCAATACATGTGAATCACTATACTCCAAGGGTACACATGTCAAGCTCCAAGGTGATGTCACTACACAAGGTGTGTTAATGCTCCTCCACCACAAGCCCACATGGACTCCATCACTCCTCCCAAGCCATGTGCTCCTCTTGGTCCACTCCACATATATGATCATTGTTTCAACCCAGGCATCCCCAAGTCAACTCCAATCCTCCATGCAAGCATCTAAGCAACCTAATGCCTTCCGGGGCTCAACGACCCCCTCTATAATGTCCAACACTTCTTGTCTAGTGCAATGAATCCTCAAAACACTCAAGTAACATATTGTCACAAGGTATCCAACACTCCAAAGAATAAAGCCACATAAGTATCAAATGGAGGTCTAGCAAATTAAGAGCAAGCCAGCTCCACATGTGCATGTCCATCACGGACCAACCAAAGGCTCATCCACAAACCATGTACCTCATATCACATGGTCCCAAAATCCAAGGGTTAAGTTCCCTCCTTCAAGTGCCCAACGCTCCTCCTAAGTCGGTACCTCTCTTAGTCTATCAAAATCATATTGACTTGTTCTTCATCATTTTAGTTGTCCTCTACACCTATGAGGTCATGTGATCTCAATGCAATTTTTTTAACATACAATACAAAAATATATAAGCCTCAAATGAAAGGCATTGTTTTATTTATAACGTCACACAAAACTTATATATCATATAAAGTAAGACCCTCATTGTAACCACTATTTAACCATTAGGTTGAGATTGAATTCGCTCCATAACACACATTATTATTTCTTTTATTCATTATTTGCATTCATGATTTTATTTTATGTTTAATAAAAATATATATAATTAAATTTCATTAAAAAAAAATACGACACTTTTATAAATTAGATTTAAAAGACTCTTAAAAAAACTTAAAAGAAAATAAATAATTGAATTGGTTTGCATACTTAATTAAAAAGTTTATGATATTAAATAGTTAGCTATATATATATTTAAATAAAATCATTATGGAATCTCATAAAGACTTTTGCCCACAAACATCACTATTTAATCAAACTTATTAATTTGTAAACAAACACATAATGTCTTGAAAGAACATTTCAAAACATATAATGCCACAAATCTTGAGCTTTTATTGATTTCCTATCGCTTGGCAAATAGTAATCATGTGAAAGAACACC
>ML792147.1:536417-577315 GCA_009831015.1 Picea engelmannii | reverse complement strand
AGATATTTTAATTGTAATTGGTCAATAAGTTAAAAAAGTAGTACTAGGAGGCATCATATGCCTTGTAGGTATTATTTTTCACATCTAGAATACCCACTTTACCTAAGAACCACCTTTTCAAGGAAAAATATTGAGTTTTACTCAAGAATAAATGATTTTCTCTCAAAAAAGGTAAATAAGTGACAAATAGAAGACAAAAATCAACAATGCTATTTTTGTGGAAACATGTTCCCAACATGTTTTTAGTTAACTGTCTCTCTCTCTCACTTCAATGTGACTTAGTGGCAGTTGAAGGTGAGCGGAGTGAGTTAGTGGGGAGTTCTCTCCACTTCATGGAGATCCCAAAGCACAAGTGTGCACTTCCTTGAGAAGTGGCGCATGGGGAATAGGGGAGATAATCCCATGGAGGGTGCATACCAACCTAGGAGATGTGGTGATCCCTCCTTTCCCTCTAACTCGACTTCTCATGGGTTGTCTCACCTAACTGGAGAGGTGGAGCACATTTTACCTCACACTTGGCTCTTTATCTCTTAGTGAAGTGCACCCTCCCTCTTTGGAAACTTCACCCTTTGTGTTATTTATGCAAGGTTTATCTCCCATTGTTGGCTAGTCAGAGCTCGGGGAAAGAACTTATGCTCTTGTATTGTATTATTGTAACACTCTTTCAAGATTGAATAAAGAAGACTTTAGAGGTCGCATGGTGGATGGTAGCATTGTGTGGATGTTGATGTTCATGGTTTAAGTTTATGAGGTAATTTTATCTTGTTTATGTGCATTTCAATTTGTATATTGGATTTAATAGGGGTGCTATCACCCAACATGAAGGATCTTCTTAACTAGCTTGGATATTAAGATCTTTTGTTACTTTACATATGCGGTTAATAATTTGCATGTTAATTCGACTTAATTGCATGCTATTTAGACTTCATATGTAGTGAACACCGATATTTAACAAGTTGTATGTAGGTTTATCAAGATTGCAGATCCTCATACTTGAAGTGGTGGCAGATTTGAGTGCAATCTCCCACAAACTTCAAGATCTTTTGTGAACGAGTCCCAAATCCTTTCGCCGGAGATTCAATTCTTGAAGAAAGACTTTCTCTCTCTCTTTCTCAACCTTCTAAAATATACTTTCTTTGGTTACCTCAAATGCATGCAACACTTAATTTCCTTTTTTAAAAGTTTGATCTAAAGAGGTTTTCCTTTGCATGATAAAAATCAAGTAGATTGAGTCATAAAGCTTCATTCTTTGATCTAGTTGGCAATTTATCTTTTAGCTAATTTTTCAAAGAGATTTTCAAAGGCTAAAGGTAGTTTCCTTTTGTAAAGAGTTTAAAAGTCATATTTAGGCATCTTTGTAATATTTTTTTCTGTTTTAGGACAGAAATTAATATCATAAAGAAAAGACCTTTTCTTTCTTGTTTTATTAAGCTCTAGTTGTCATTTTAGTGTAATTATTACTTTGACTTTTTTCCACTATTTTTTGTACATTGGCTAAAATATTTTGCAGGGTATTCCAATAGCCTTTTGGGCATCTTTTGCCCCAATTAACTTGTTAATTTTGCAGGTTTATTGAAAATAGAAGGGGAAGTGTTGCCCATTTCTTGAAGATTTAGAGCTTCCAAGCCCCCCAAAGGGACCTTGTACCTTAACAAAACAGTGTAAAATCTTTTAATCTTCTTTGATCCATTTCTATAAGGATCCAAAAGTCTCTCAAAGAGAGACCATTGTAATCAAAGCAATAAAAGAGTGGGCTACACAACACCCCATTTTCGTTTCCCCCTAGGGGTGGTGGTGTCTTGTGGTGTGGTTGCTTATTTGGCTCACTTTCTTTTATTTTAGTTCATAATCTTTATCTAAAGAAAAAATAAAATAAACACAACAACAATAATCACATTTAGCTTAGTTTTAAATTTTGCAAAGTAAATTTTAATTTCTAGATTAGATTTCCCTTTTTGCACAATTTTATCTTTTTTGGGGCAAATAAACCAGTCCCCTCAGCTCCTCTGAAAAAAGGTTGGACAATGTGGATTTACTAATTAGTGAAGCATTTACTTTTCTTGTCATTTCAATTTCTTGCAAATAAACCAGTCCCCTCAGCTCCTTTGAAAAGAGACTGGATATTTTGGACTTAATAATTAGTCTCACATTTACTTTTACTGCAATTTCTTTTATTTGCAAATAAACTCATCCCCTCATCTCCCTGATGTATGCTCTGAGCCCTTATGAGCCTAGCTCGATCTAGGGAAATCATTAGAACCAGGGTTGGTCAATGTCTAGTAGTTTTAATTAGAACAATATCAAAAGAACCTATTGCTTGGTGTGGAAAACCACACAAAGTGGGTCTGCAAAGTTAGACAGAACTCCTCGGGCTTCTTACCCTTCGTGTTGGACCTCCAACACCTTTATTGAGTTTTTTGGTGAAGCCATTTGGGCTTCGACAAACTCTCCACAAATTTCCACTCTTAAGGGATAATCTCTCTAGAGGCCATATTTTAGTTTAGCTTTGTTAAAATTCTCACAAGCAATATTTCAATCTCATTAATCAACTCTAAAAATTTCAAAGACATTTTCATAAGGCAAATCTACATTTTCAACAACATTACACATTACTCATATTTGACATTGGTTTCATTATCTATTTTTAAAGCCCTTTACTTCAAGTACTTATATTCACTTATGGTTGTTTACTTGCAAGTACGTGTATCCTTTGATTATATTTTATGCAAGTATTTCCTTAATTGTATATCTTCTCCTTAAGTTGTTTAGTGAATGTATGATACATGCTGCTAGTGTAGATTTACTTATTGTTATATTTGTCTTTGTTGCAATAAACTCCTAGACTTCATTTCTTGTACTTAGATTGGTTCAAGCCTCAATATATTTTCTTGGGGACTACCCCCCTTGGCTTCGCTAGGAGTTAGCCTAGATGAAGGAGTTGAGGATCATGTGACAACACCTTGACTCGAGACTTGCCCCCAAGGACACATCAAGTGGATTGAAGATTTCTTCCACATCACCTAGGTGTGTATAAAGGCGACAACATTTTTTGGTGTCGTTGACGGAGATAAATCTTTCTATTCCCATAATTCGACTTTTTGTTTTCCTCTTTTTTTTTGCTTTATTTTTTATGCTTGTTGTTTATCATAACTAGACTCAATCATCTGGCGACTCCACTCAATTTAAACTTGACAAAGTATTCTACAAGAAGGAACTCACAAGGCTTGATTGATTTTATTGTTGAACCTTAAAAGGTTTACCGAAGAAGGTTAACAAACTTGCTTCTCGTAGAATCCTTGATCAATAGGGATTCGAGTCCATTTCTGATATATGCTTGTTTTTTAACAGTTCTAGTTTAAACTCTAATTTTTTGCAAGTTGAAATGGATGATTATTTTAGTCCACTTTATTTTTCTAATGTAAATGGTTAGCCTCATGTTTTACCTGAAAAAGCTATTGACAATTTCATGCATTTCAAGGAAATAATGCAATAACTGCTAAAGCCGACATCAGAGCTTTTTCTTTATGTATTAATAAATGGTGTAATGGTGCAACACATAACGATGAGGATGCAAAAATGAAACTTTTTGTTTGTTCTCTTGAAGAAGATGCATATGATTGGTTCTCTAGGTTAGATGACAACTAGTTTACAACCATAAAGGATTTAATTGAAGCTTTCATTGAGAGATGGGGTGATAAGAAAGAATATCGTCATTTATTGGCAACACTCCATGGTATAAAGAAAAATGAGAATGAAAACGTGGAGGGATTTAATAAGAAGTTTAGTGAGTTGGTTTCAAGTCTTCACACGGATATTAAGCCCCCAACTGCTTCTATTCTTATTTACTACATTGAAGCTTTCAATGGTGAGATAAGATATCAACTTAGAGATAAATAGCCAATTAATCTAAATGTTTCCCAGGAAATGGTCATCAAGATTGATAGAAACATGCAAGCTTCTGGTAAGTCCAACCTTTGCGGTTTCACAAGAGGTAGTACTTCCAAACAATATGATCCTAAAGATAAAACAATTGCTTCAGATAGTAAGGTTGTTTCTCTGACCCTTTGAAAGAGTTGACATAAATGAAATAACTTGTAAAGGCCATGGAAGCAAGCCATGCAACCCAATTAAATGCCATGCAAACTAGGTTGATTGCCATGGAAATATATCAAGTTAATAGATTTCAACCTAGACGAAATAATTAAAAATAGAAAAAGAAAGGTCCACCCCAAGATCATAAACCACCATATCAATTGGAAGTAATGAATGTGGTTCAACAAGAGACTCCTCATTTTTGTAGGGCTTGTGAGGAATTCCATGAGGAATCCACTTGCCCCGTATTTTTTCTGGTTAACAAGTAAGGGTTTCTTGGATCAAATAACTATGTTGGATTTTCAAGACGCCCAGATTTTATAAATAATGCATAAACTGTCACAAAATATCAAGGGAAACAAAATAAGGAACTAAGTAAGAAAAAATAGGATTTAAAGATTGATAATGTGACTAGATTGTATGGTGAGAAGCCTACTCCAGAACAGATTTTACAAATGGCAAGATATAAAGGAGTAACCTACCAGAGGAAAGGGAATGATAATTTAAGTACACACAACAAAACATTCCCAAAGTATTTACTCCAACTGAAGATCTAAGTCTTGACTTGGGAAATTGGATATCAAACGCTAAGGTTTTGGTTCTAGTAGCATATCTCATTAAGATACCTTCACAAAATGATAAGTTATTAAAAGCTATTGAAGGTCCTAATGAGAGAATTCTTGGGAAATGCAAGGCTAATGAGCATCATGAGGATGCCCCTATTTTATAAATAGTATGGATTGGACAAGGGAAGTTCATCCACATTTCTTTGTATCCTTAAATATCAATGACCTTCTTCTACATAACTGCATGTATGATTCAAGAGCTTCATCTAATATCATCACCAAGAATTTCATGAATATGTTGAATCTAAAAATTTCAAGGCCTTATCATAATGTTCGTGCCATGGATTCAAGAGAAATTGAGACACATGGTATAATTCTGAATCTTCAAGTTAAGTTGGCAGCTTATCCAAATATCACTTTCCCCATGGACATACTTGTTATTGATGTGCCTGATGCATGGCATATGCTTTTATCTAGAAAGTGGGCTACTACGTTGGGTGATACTCTTCACATGGATTTATCATATGCTACTATCCCTTCTTCCAAAAATTCATTTGTCAAGTTGCATAAGGAGAAGGAAAGGAAGTTTCATGTTGAAGATCCCAAAGAACCCATGAATGCGTTTGTTTATCACATGCATGAAATTGGAAATTACGTGATACCATCTAAATTTCTAGCATAGGTCAAAGAGAAATTCAAGGATGAACTACCGAATGTTTATAATGTCTGGGACACCATGGATTCCTTTGATGGTCTTTTTCTTGAAGAAGCTCCAAGTAAAAAGGGTATTAAATTAGCACATTCAAAATCCGGATTTGAGTGGGATTTATCAGTTGGATCAACATGGTCAACATCGATTTGTCAGCTATTAGATAAGTCAATTAATGGTTAGGATGATTTGGACATAATTTTCGGGCCATCCACTCCATATGTCTTAGAGCTTGAAGATATATACTTTCGTAAAGAGGATACATTTGACAAGCAAAACGAATAAAAAAATAAATAGAAAAACCCGATGATCACATTGAATTGAATGTTAAATCGAACCAAGATCTCAGGATAATAAAAATCAGAAAAGGTACTTCAAAGAAAAGAAGAAAAAATGGAATAAATCATGTGAAGGATTTGACAGATGACATTGTTCATGATGAGTTCAATAGTAAAGAATATTCCAAGCCTTTTAAGGAAAAGTGAAAAAGGATAAATTGTAAGATTTTCCCAAAGGCACAAAGAAAAGTCTTCAACAACTCTTCTCAGCCAATTGGACGACAAAAGATTAAATCTATCAGTGAAAGCTCTCCACCTTAACTTGTTCTTCAACAAAGTCACGTGATGCCCATGGGGACATCCTTTGTAATGTACCTCTAACCGTTTCCATTGTATTTTATCTTCATAATATTACTTGTATATTATGTTCACTTTCTTCTTTTTGTACTTTATTTTGTATATAAATGTATAATAGTTATGCAACTTCATTTTTACTTTGTCTCTATATATCATATGTATTGTTCATACCTCCGTTTGGCGAGATGTTTGTGATGTAGGATATAGATTCTGGATTCTCGCATGTTCTCCTTTGCTAAAAAGATAAAGCACAAGTCCCCATATGGAGCCAATGTTATCCACCAAGTTGCACTAGGATGGACTTGCAGTTTAGCCGCCAAAGATTGAACATTCACATGTTCAAATTCAGAGTTCAGAAGTCCATCCGGTCATTTTTGACCACTTTTTTTCACATTTCCAATCCCTACATGGCATTGTAATAAGATGAATTTGTATGATGAAGTTGTAAGAGGTTTAGCCTACTGAGACTTAGACATGAGTGCATTACTCTAGAGTGTTTTTTTTATTTGTTAATTATATTTGCTCTTCAACAATTTATAATTTCTGAGTTTTTTTCACTCAATTCCTCCAAAGCTGGAGTATGTCACTCATGACTAGGCCTTAGCATGGTCTTCTAATCCCAGTGTTTAATGTATATTACCATACTAATCATCCTCCTAGAGTTTCATGGAAATGCGCTAAGTCCCCTTTAGGATTTTTAATGTTTTATGCAAATAAACAATTTCCTGCAAAATTGGGATATTTTAATTGTAATTGGTCAATAAGTTAAAAAAGTAGTACTAGGAGGCATCATATGCCTTGTAGGTATTCGTTTTCACATCCAAAATACCCACTTTACCTAAGTACCACCTTTTCAAGGAAAAATATTGAGTTTTACTCAAGAAAATTTGATTTTCTCTCGAAAAAGGTAAATAAGTGACAAATAAAAGACAAAAATCAACAATGCTAGCTTTGTGGAAACATGTTCCCAACATGTTTTCAGTTAACTTTCTCTCTCTCACTTCACTATGACTTAGTGGTAGTTGAAGGTGAGTGAGAGTGAGTTAGTGGGGATTTCTCTCCACTTGATGGAGATTGCAAAGCACAAGTGTGCACTTCCTTGAGAGGTGGCGCATGAGGAATAGGGGAGATAATCCCAAGGAGGGTGCATACCAACCTAGGAGAGGTGGCGATCCCTCCTTTCCCTCTAATTCGACTTCTCATGAGTTGTCTCACCTAACTGGAGAGGTGGCGCACATTCTGCCTCACACTTTGCTCTTTCTCTCTTAGTGAAGTGCACCCTTCCTCTTTGAAAACTTCACCCTTTATGCTATTTATGCAAGGTTTCTCTCCCATTGTTGGCTAGTCAGAGCTTAGGGAAAGAACTTATGTTATTGTATTGTATTACTATAACACACTTTCAAGATTGAATAAAGAAGGCTTTGGAGGTCACATGGTGGATGGTAGCATTGTGTGTATGTTGATGTTCATGGTTTAAATTTATGAGGTAATTGTATCTTGTTTATGTGCATTTCAATTTACAAAATTTCCTTAATAGGGGTGCTATCACCCAATAAGAAAGATCTTCTCAACTAGCTTGGATATTAAAATATTTTGTTACTTTACATATGATGTGAATAATTTGCATGTTAATTTGGCTTAATTGCATGCTATTTAGACTTCATGTGTAGGGAACACCGATATTTAACAAGTTGTCCCTCATCCTTTCACCAGAGGACCCCATAGCCCAAGATTCAATTCTTGAAGAAAGACTTTCTCTCTATCTTTCTCAACCTTCCAAAATATACTATCTTTGGTTACCTTGAATGCATGCAAAGCTTAATTTTGTTTTTTAAAAGTTCGATCTAAAGAGGTTTTCATTTGCATGATAAAAAACAAGTAGATTGAGTCATAAAGCTCCATTCTTTGATCTAGCTTGCAATCTAGCTTTTAGCTCAATTTTCAAAGAGATTTTCAAAGGCTAAAGGTAGTTTCCTTTTGTAAAGAGTTTAAAATTCATATTTAGGCATCTTTGTAATATTGTTTGTTGTTTTAGGACAGAAAGTAATATCATAATGAAAAGGCCTTATCTTTCTTGTTTTATTAAGCTCTAGTTGTCATTTTAGTGTAATTTTTACTTAGACTTTTTTCCACTATTTTTTGTACATTGACTAACATATTTTGCAAGGTCTTCCAATAGCCTTTTGGGCATATTTTTCCCTAATTTTCTTGTTGTTTTTGCAGGTTTTTTGAAAAGACAAGGGGAAGTGCTCCCCGTTTCTTGAAGATTTAGAGCTTCCAAGACCCCAAAAGGACCTTGTACCTTAACAAAACATTGTAAAAGATTTTAATCTTCTTTGATCCATTTCTATAAGGATCCAAAAGTCTCTCAAAGAGAGACCATTGTAATAAAAGCAATAAAATAATGGGTTACACAATGCTCCATTTTCGTTTTCCCCCTGGGGGGTGGTGTCTTGTGGTGTGATTGTTTTTTTGGATCATTTTCTTTCATTTTAGTTAATAATCTTTATCTAAAGAAAAAATAAAATAAACACAACAACAATAATCACATTTAGCTTAGTTTTAAATTTTGCCAAGTAAATTTTAATTGCTAGATTAGATTTTCCTTTTTGCACAATTTTATCTTTTTTTGGGCAAATATACCAATCCGCTCAGCTCCTCTGAAAAGAGGATGGATAGTGTGGACTTCGTAATTAGTGAAACATTTACTCTTCGTGTCATTTCAATTTCTTGCAAATAAACCAGTCCCCTCAGCTCCTCTGAAAAGAGGTTCGAAAATGTAGACTTAGTAATTAGTCTCACATTTACTTTTACTGCAATTTATTTTATTTGCAAACAAACCCGTCCCCTCAGCTCCTTTGAAAAGAGGTTGGTCAGTGTGGACTTAGTTTAATTAGAAAAACATTTACTTTCAGTATTTTAATTTCAAGTCTTTATTTTACTGCAAAAAATAAACCTTTCCCCTCAACTCCCCAATGTATGCTCTGAGCCCTTGTGATCCTAGCTCGATCTGGGGAAATCGTTAGAACCGAGGCTAGTCAGTGTGGAGTAGTTTTAATTAGGAAAATCTCAAAAGAACCTATTTCTTGGTGTGGAAAAATGCATAAAGGGAGTGTGTTAAATTAAACATAACTCCTCGGGCTTGTTCCCCTCCATGCTGGACCTCTGACACCTTTATTGAGTTTGTTGGTGAAGCCATTTGGGCTTTGACAAACTCTCCACAAATTTCCACTCTAAAGGGATAGTCTCTCTATAGGCCACATTTTAGTTTAGCTTTGTTAAAATTCTCACAAGTAATATTTCAATCTCATTAATCGACTCTAAAAATTTCAGAGACATTTTCATAAGGCAAATCTACATTTTCAGCAGCATTACACATTACTCATATTTGGCACTGGTCTCATTATCTTTTTTTAAAGCCCTTTACTTCAAGTACTTATATTTGCTTCAAAGATTTTCCATTTTATCTTGAAGTATCTAATTCGCTTATGGTTGTTTACTTGCAAGTACATGTATCCTTTGATTATATTTTATGCAAATATTTTCTTAATTGAATATCTTCTCCATAAGTTGTTTAGTGAATGAATGATATATGTTGCTAGTATAGATTTACTTATTGTTATATTTGTATTTGTTGCAATAAAATCCTAGACTTTATTTCTTCTACTTAGATTAGTTCAAGCCTTAGTATATTTTCTTAGGGACTACCCCCCTTGGCTTTGCTAGGAGTTGGCCTAGACGGAGGAGTCGAGGATCAAGTGACAACGCCTTGACTCAATACTTTCCCCCAAGGACACACCAAGTGGATTGAAGATTTCTTCCATGTCACCCAGGTGTGTATAAAGATAGATACACACTCTACAATGAATGCATGAACTTTAAAAAAAAAGTAACAAAAAAGAGACTTGAACTCAAGACCTCTTAATAAAACAATTTTTATGTTAAGAACCAAATATCAAGATAACATATAAAAACCTCAGAATAAGTACTCAATGCCTTGAAAAACAAATAATTTCAGATAATAAGCCTCTTCGAGGGGGCCAACTCCCTATACACCACATAAATTTCCAAATACAAGATGATTCCAAATGAAAAGGTCTCCTTGGTATATATAGGATACTATGAGGTACAATTACAACTAATGGACCCAAGCCGACATAAATAAAATAACATTATTAATGTAATATGCCACAATTAAGGGGTAATGTGCCACTATTTAGGGCTTAACATGCCCCTCCCCTTCAGACAAGTGTTGTCCACAACGCTTGAGTAATTATGGATGCTCCTGTATAAAAGACTCATCTTCCCAAGTAGAATCTTCAATAGGTAGTTTCCTCCACTTAATGAGATACTCTGAAATGGATCTATTCCTCAGCTGGAGAATTCTTGTGTGAGTGATAGCTTCAGGCTCCAATATGATTTTCCTTACTTGTCAAGTTTTCGCAATATAGTTTGAAGTGGGATCTTGTCACCTATAACCTTCTTTAAGCATGAAACATGGAAAACTAGGTGTACTCATGAATATGCAAGAAAATCCAATTTGTATGCCATAATACCAATCTTTTGCAACACCTTATAAGGGCCACATTACTTTAGTGATAATTTAGTATCCTTCTTGGCTTGCTTGAGGGACATCTGTTTGTATGGTGTAGTCTTAAAAATACCCAATCCCCTACTTCAAAACTTATTTCACTACTATGTTGATCTGCTTGTTGTTTCATGCAATTTTGTGCCATGGTCAGGTTGTCCTTTAATATTTGGAGAACTTATTGTTGATGCTCGATGTGATCTTCCACTACCTGAACCTTAGATTTTTCTTTTAGAGAAGAAGTGATGGAAGGAGGGTGGTATCCATAGATGCCATAAATGGTGTCATTTTTATTGAAATATGAAAGGAAGTGTTACACCACCATTATACCAAGGGTAACTATTTGAACCATTGTGTTTATTTATCATAGACAAAGCAACGAAGGTAGCCTTCCAGACATTTGTTCACTATCTTGGTTTGTCCATCAGATTGAGGATGATAGGATGAGCTCTGCGCCAATTGAGTACCCAAACAAGAAGATAATTCTGTCCAAAAATGTCCAGTGAAGATGGGATCTCTGTCACTTACAATAATCTTTGGGCTTCCATGTAGCTTTTGAATTGTCTCCATGAATGCAATGGCAACTGTACTAGCTTTGAAGGGATGAGAGAGTGCACAAAAGTGTGTGTACTTGGTCAGTCTATCAACAATCACCATGATGACACTCTTTCCTTCAGACTTCGGTAACCCTATGATGACATCCATGGAAACCTCCTCCCAATGCTGACTTGGGATGGCTAATGGTTGTAAAAGACCCAGGGTCTTAATTGTTTCCACCTTCTTTTGTTGGAAAACCAAACATTCTGCCACAAACCTTTGAACATCAGTTTTAAGGCCATCCCAAAAAAATTCATTCTTGACCCTATGGTAGGTTTTCAAAAATCCCGAGTGCCCTCCTACCAGAGAAGTGTGCAATTCCAATAGTACCTTTTGTTTGAGTTGGGAGTTCTTACATAAATATAAGGGATATTTGTACCATAGTGAATCATTTTTCCATGTAAACGTATTTGATGCACTGGAATCCTATTGCAACCTTTGAATGAGAGTCCACACATTTTCGTCATTCTTCCATTCATCCCTCGCTTTTATTATCCAATCGGGTTGGATGATCGAGATAGCACAGAGAAAGGCCTCAACATCTTCATCCTTTCTTGAAAGTGCATCTACCACAAAATTTTGCTTCACTTTTTTATAGATGATTTCAAAATCATAACCCAATATCTTGGTCACCCATTTTTGTTGTTCTTCTGAAGATAGTCTTTGTTCCAAGAAGTATTTAAGACTATCATGATCTGTTTTGACCTTGAAGTGCTTACCAATTAGGTAAGGGTTCCATTTATTCAATGCATGTAGTATTTCCATCATTTCCTTCTCAAAAATGGGTTTGTGTAAATCCTTTCCCTCGAGTGGTCGACTTTCAAAAGCAAGGGGCCTTCCTTCTTGCATTAGAACAACACCAATTCCATTTCTCGAGGCATCAAATTCCACAATAAATTTTTTTGTGAAGTATGGTGTGTTCAAGACAAGAGCTTTTCACATCGCCTCTTTTAGTTGTTCAAAAGATGGAGTTGCCTATGAAGGCCATGAAAATGCATCCTTCTTAGTTAATGTCGTTAAGGGTGTTACTATTCTTCCATAGTTTTGAACAAACTTGTGGTAGTAACCTATCAAACCTAAAAATCCTCTAATATTGTTCAATGTTTTGGGAATCGGCCAGTTCCTGATGGACTTAATCTTGTTAGAGTCTACCTTGACACCTTCATGAGATACAATATGACCCTTTTTCAATAATTTTGTCATGCCATTAGAGCTTATCACATTACTCGGTTTCCCTATGATGCCCCTTAACTCAATTTCTTTTCCTTCTAATGAAAATTTCATGAAAAGTTCTTGAAAATTAAAATCCATTGTTCCTAATGATTGTAACCATTGGATTCCTAGTACGACATCAACACCACCCATGGGTATAACAATCATTGGAATGTTCATTACATATTCTCGCATAGTAAGATTGATCTTATTGAATTTTCCAGAGCGATTGATAGTTCCTCCATCTGCAATCATTACTTGAAACTTCGACGCCAGATATACAAAGAAATTGAGAGATTTGGTTAATTTATAGTGAATGAGATTATGAGTACTACCATAATCAATTTGGACTATTACCTTTTTCTTTTTTATATAAACTTCGATCTTGAGGGTTTGAGGAGTGATAATTCCAACCAATGCATTACATGATATCGTGGGAGTCAACTCTTCAGAAGAAATCGCTTCTACATTTTCATCTTGAGATGGTTCTAGTTCTTGTTCTTCTTCCTCTTCACAATCTATGTAGAATAATTTCTTCTCACCACACTTATGTCCCTTACTGTACTTGCTGTCACAATTAAAGCATAAACCTTTTGATTTTCTTTCCTCCAATTGTTGAGGTGTTTTAGAAGAAGCAAGATTATTCTCTTGATAGATGTTAGGAGTGGTACTTCTAGTAGCCGTAGCCCTATTTTTGCTTTCAACATTTCTTGCCACCCTGAATGCTTTCTCCAATGATTTGGGTTACCAAAGGCGAACCTCATGTTGAATGTTATCCTTTAAAGTTCCTATGAATACATCAATCAATTTCTCATCTGGAATATCTGTTACCTTTATATTCAATCTTTGGAAGTTCTCAATGTGCTCTGCAACTGAACTCTTTTGCTTAAGATTTATCAATTGGCTAAAGAAGGTATTGCTCCTTGTATCCTCACAGTGTGCTATCATTTCTTCAGTGAAAGTTTTCCAAGTGACGAGTGATTTGCGAGAACAAATCCATCGATACAACACAAATTGATTGGGTTCTAAATATAAAGAAGCAATTCGTACCATTTGTGTATGTGGCACATCATGGAGATCAAAGAATTACTCCATCTGAAGTATCCATGTAATTGGGTCCTTGCCATCAAACTTCCTCATATCGATCTTAGGAAAGTGGTTGGTCTGCAACCCAAAGTTGGATTTTCTCCATTCTTGATTAATCTTCCTTGTGTCCTCATCATGAATTTCATGGGATACATTTTCACTTGCAGGTGTCCTCTCTATTAGGAAAATTTTCAATCCTTCCATGATCTTCATTTTTAAACCATCCATCATCCCTGGTAGTTCATCTTTTGTTACTATCTTATTTTGTAAATCATTTATGTCCCTACGCATTTCTTCACCTTCATCAAGAGTCTAAGTAGGACTGTCTGGAGACTTATTTGGTGTATAAGTTCCCTTTTTTGGTGGCATGTTGGCCAAGTATCACTTTTAAACCTTGATTTCGAGGTGGTTATGCTAGACGATCTTTCTTCTGCTGTATCTCCAAAATTTTGGCCCTTCTAGGTATGGATTTTTTTTTTTGCAGTTCTCTGATATTTCTTCTCCGCAATGCCACATGTTTGATCAAAATTGGATGTGCCAAGTGGAAGTTATGGTAACTTCTCCACAACTTGTTGATTTTTTTCCCTTCGAGGAGAGCGTACTTGTGAAGCGTACCAAGATCATAGTATATGATATTTGACTCTGAAGCTTCTACCAGAAATACTAAAGACTGTCCATTGTCCAATGCAACTTGTCTCACTTAATTTGGATACTCACTGAAGAAGATATCATTGTTTTACTTGGAAAACATGTTTGAGACTAGTTAATATGACTAGTCAGATACCCCATCTTGCACACGGTGTATCTACAAAAGTAGGATGACCTAGAATATGAAAATTCTATCACAACTACCTTTATAATTTTTATGAATATCCTCTAGATATCAGGTTCTGAAACGTTATATAAAAAATTTCATAGCGAAAATTCTGCGATGACTAAATTCAGGATGATTCCATAACCCTATCTTACACAGACTCTATATCTAAAAGTATAAGGCCTCATGAGCTGAAATTTGAACCCAACGTACCTTGATCCGCCTACTAAATTTATTCCAAGGGGTTCCTTTTGAAATAACGTAGAAAAAAAGTTATAGAGAAAATTCCAAGGTGTCTCAGATGTAGTAGCGAAACTCCAAGACCTTGAGCTTTGATACCAAATGTTAAGAACCAAATATCAAGATAGCATAGAAAAACATTAGAATAAGTACTCGACGCCTTGAAAAACAAAGGATTTCAGATAATAAGCGTCTTCGAGGGGGCTAACTCCTTATACACCACATAAATTTCCAAATACAAGATGATTCCAAATGAAAAGGTCTCCTTGGTATATATAGGAGACTAGGAGGTACAATTAACACTAATGAACCCAAGCCGACATAAATAAAATAACATTACTAATATAATATGCCCCAATTAAGGGGTAATGTGCCACTTTTTAGGGCTTAACATTTTAACTAAGTGAGCTAGTGCAAAACACATTATAATCTTAAGAAGGATGATTGTTGTTGTTGTTGAAGACGACCTTGGAGTGTGTGCTCAATAAACACGTTTTTCATGAATTCACACAACAACAAAGGGTTGGATCTCAGATAGCTTACTAAGAAAATGCAAGTTTTCTATATGTTTATGATTTACCGAGATCACATAGAGCGTACGACAAAGAACATATGTAGACAAGAAAACATTTTCCGCTCTATTTATGATTTATCGAGATCACACATAGCATAATACAAAGATCACATGCAGTCCGGAAAGAGTAGAAACCTGAAAACAAAAACAAAAAACCGAAATATTATCTTTGCAATAAAAATTTAAAAAGGGCGTATCCAGGCTTTATACCTTCAACTATGACTAGAATGGCCATATCTTGGGAAAACATAAACCTTTTCGAGTGAAATGAAAAGTTTTCCTAACTAAAATGATCGTTCTGGAAATAATGGAATAGTCCTCTCATCCCATAAATGTACGAAAATGGAAGAAACCATAGATGTGACAATACGGCTTCAGGATCTCGATCTACAATGGGAGTGGGTCTTCAAATACGCTCTGATACCATGCTCGACAACAGAAGTATTCCAACAGAGGACAAAAACCTTCAGTAACCACTCACACAACCAGATCAAAGATCAACACGTTGATGTTTTTACATGGTTAAACCCTTGTGGGGAAACATCCATGACCCCAACCAACATGGCCACTTGAGGCAATTTATTAATGCAAAATAGAATATATTACAAAGAGTTTCTCACAATCGACCATCAACAAATGACCTTCCATGATATTTAAATAGAGATCATGGACCAATCAAGTGTTAAGCCACAGATCAATGTATCCATTAAGACTGGGGAAAATATGAGCCATCAAATCACTCTATGCCGAGAACATATCGTGACCATCAAATTACAAATGCATACTAAAGAAACACACTAAGAAACACACTTTAACTTAATGACACATTAAACCAAGTTGATCTTAACTAACTCCTAAGTGTCTAAATATCCTAATAGATTTATTGTTGTAAATCCACATTAATTACAGTGGTTCTGGAGTTGATTCAATGCTTGGAAAGTGTGCCCTAAGGGTTGAAACTTGTTGTCATATGTTTGGTATCCTTACTCTTAAATTTCCTAGTGGATAGGGGTTGAAGTCAATTGAAATATTGTCCATTGTTTGTTGTTGTAATTTGTATTTTAGATCAGCCCTAAGGTTGAATATTCATAGGTTTTGGATCTAAGAAACCTCTAGTGTGAAGTGAAATTTCAAAATTGCATTAAAATTCAGAATTCCAAAATTTCTACATGGTATTAGAGCTTGTGTGGCTAAGATCACTCTTTTGGTGAAATAGGGAGTTGGTATTTGAATTGTTGGACCTATGAATGAAACCCTGGTGTGCTTGAGATGGATACTTTCACCTGTGAGAGGTTTTGATGGGTTGAAACCCTAGTTTCTCTTGTCATGAGAAATGATGGATCTACTGCATTGATGATTGTTATGGATGTATTTTTATCAAGTGTGATGCCTAGGAGGACCAAAGACAAGTGGTTGATTTGTTCCAAGGGTTGCCTATATATTTTTACCCATGATAGGTGGTATATCTGTGTGATTATTGGTTGGTATGGTTTTATTTTCAGTGGGTGAGATGCCTAGGAGGACCTAATAGGTGGCTGATTTGTTCTAGGGATTTCCAGTATGTTTTCACATGCGAGAGGGGGTAGATCTATCTAATTTTTGGATGGTATGCATTTATTTTCAGTGGGTGAGATGTCCAGGAGGTCCTATGATAGGTGGATGATTTTTTCCAGTGGATACCAATGTGTTCTACTTCATTTATGGATGAATGGATTTATTTTCATCAAGTAAGATGCCCAATAAGGCATGTGATAGGTGGTTGATTTGTTCCTATAGATTCCAATGTGTTTTCACATGTTATATGTGGAGGATATTATTCATTAATGGATGGTATGTGGTCTATATTTTAGTGGGTGTGATACCTAGGAGGACCTATGATAGGTGGTTGATTCGTTACAATATATATCAGTGTTTGGAGTTGATTGATGCCTATGATAACTATGCATGAACATTTAATTGTTTCCTAATTTTTGGAGCATGTGATGGGATGATTCATTCTGTAATAGATTGATGATTATTGTTTGATCTATTTTTGTTGAGTTGTGATGACGACCTTGCTTAGCATCATTGATTATTACAGATGGAGGGAGCTTCCAGTGTTATCCCTTGGGGATAACATTGGTTGTACATCATGTACTTTTGTGGAGAGATTGATCATGGATATGATCACTAGTGTGATGCTAATCTATTGTTGATCTTGTGCATCTGTACCTATGGTGGTGGAATCAATAATTAATTCTAAGCTTCCAACTATCGGGACAAGTGATGAGTGCCAGGGACATGGCTGTTGGATTCTCTGAAACAGAGGGAGTTGACCACGATGTTACTCTTGCTTCAGGATTCTCCCAAGCAGAGGGAGTTGACCATGAGGAGGTTTTCACTTCAGTCAATGTCACTTTTGAGGTGCATAAGAGGGATTCTCATGTTAAAATTTGATGATGACTCTTTTGTTGTTGTTGCATTTTCCCTTGAGCTTGATATTTTAGGATCGATGAGTTGAGATATATGCAAATTTAATCTTGTGCTTTGCTGGATCCAATACACTTGTGTTGGTCTTGTATGGAGATGTGACTATCTTTGCATGATGTCCTATGAAACTCTTGATGTGGTGACATATGATTTTGGCTCGTGGTGGTGACTTTAGGGATGCTAAATTTTTTGATAGGTTATTGTTGATGTCTTCCTTGTTTTGGAGTGATTTTAGAGTTCAACATGAAGTAGTGATCCAAGGTTTTGTTCCTTAAGTTTCACATATGGTTGTTATTATTTAGAATCCCCTAACAGAGAGGAAGAGGGAGTATCTTGGTTTGATGGTGCAAACCAAGTTACCTTATTGTATTGTTCTTTCATGTTCACCATCCAGATGTTGAGTTGCAGATTGCTTGGTTGATTACTTGGAGAACATTTGTGGGTAGTGATTTATTGGATGCAAAGGTGTGAAAACATGTACTTGTGGGTGTCACTCTTGTAGAGTAGGTATGGTGTTCTATCATGATGGAGTATTCTTTCAGTGTTGTGGAGGCACTGGAATTATAGGTTCCACTTTTAGAAGGAGTTGATAGGTGTTACAAAAAACACTTGTCTCGTAAAGAGGGAGTGTTAGCTACTCCAAAAATGTTTTCACATTTCTAAGTGAGAGCGATGTCTCATAGTGCCTTGGAAAAGCTTCATGGACACATGGATGGATTAGTTTGGGTGAATGCTTGACCTTGGTTAGAGTGTTGGTACGACACCCTTCCCTACAAGGTTGATACCCTAGTTGGTTTATTGAGTAATCGATTGGGTACATAGAATGGAGGAGTCAGTTGCTCGACGAGGAGAGGTACCTACCTAAGAGGAGGTGTGTTGGGTACTAGGAAGATGACACTTAACCCTTGTATTTTGAGACCATATGATATGAGGTATGTGATGTATGGATGAGCCCTTGGTTGGTTGGTGATGGACATGCACATGTGGAGGTGGCTTGCTATTGATTTGTTAAACCTTGATTGGATGCTTATGTGCCTTTATTTTTTGGAGCATTAGAGACCTTGTGATAGCATGTTACTTGCTTGGAGGACGCCTTGCACTAGACGAGGAGTGTTGGACATTCTAGAGGGTGTCGTTGAGCCCTAGATGACATCGGGTTGCTTATAGGCTTGTCACTGCCATGGGGGTGCCTGAGTTGCAATAGTGATCATGTAGGTGGAGAGGACGAAGATGAACACATGGCTTGGGAGGAGAAATGAGTCCACATGGGCTTCTCATGGATGAGTGTGGACACATATTGTGCAACAACATCACCTGGGAGCATTGATTATGTATGACAATCACCTTGGAGCTTGACATGTGTACCCTTGGAGTGTAGTGTTTCACATTTATGGGCCTACTTATTTGTAGTAGGCTGCATGTAAGGGTTTAGGCCCACTTTGTATTGTTGGCCTTCCTTACCTCTCACACATATAGAGGATGGAGAGAGTCATTTCTTTCACTCACTCGTTGTTCATCTTGTGTTTAGAGATGGAGTGCTAGGGTTTCATGAGAAAACCATAGGAAGGGTGTGGTGATAAGAGTGTTTTTATCTCTCTCTGTCTTAGGTTTTCCTCTTTTTACCGTATCTATCTTGTCTTGGACGTGCTAGGGTTTCTTGGAGAAATTGGACCATATTGACTATTAGTGTTATGGTTTCATTCCATGGAGACATGTAAACTAGGGTGTTATGATTAGACCCTAGGTTGTACTTGTAGAATATGAGAGAGCATTCATCTTGCTTGAACCCAAAGAGTCCTTCTAGTGTGATACTAATTCATGGAGGATCTTTGGTGGAGCTAGGTTTTTTAATGGTTTTCCCTAGCTAGGGTTTTGGAGAGCTAGAGAATTGTACTAGCCTTGGGAAGAGGTTATGGTATGTACACGTATTTCATATTTATACATATATATGAAGTTTCTAACTATCCAAAATTGTCTCAATTGCATATTTGAGTTTCAACATTCGTTATTTTCTTGGTTTGATAATTTATAACACTAGTTTTTCATGTTGATTTGACATAAGTGAATGTTGAAATTGTTAAGTGATTTAAAATTAATATGCAAGATAATAGGGAAAATTTACCGCTATAGATTTGAATTAATTGCATTGGTTATAGAGCCGATTTTATGCTTGGAAAGTGTGCCCTAACCATTAAAACTTGTTGGTGTTGATGCTAGTGGAAGCCTAAACAAGTATTTATGCACAAGTCTGTGTGTCTAGACGTGTTTAAATCGTCCAAAGCCTTCTACCTTGGTAACTTTACTTTAATTAAAGGAATTATTAAAGTAAAGTGCTTTTATTAATCAATTAAATATGTAATTAGTTAATTGAGATATTTAAAGAAAGTGCTAAAAGTAATTATCATGTAATATTGGATGTAAATCTCAGGTGGGTGTGAGAAGTAATCTCAATCATTAATCACTTTGGAGATTAGAAATAGATTATAACTCATGATTATAAAAACAAGGCTAGGAGAAGGAGGAGGAAGACACTTGATACTTGAGAAATCTTTGTCAGGTTGATCGAGAGATATTGAAAGAGGACTGAGAGGGTTGAATCACGAAGGACTGTGATTCAAGATATTGGATAGGTGGAGAAGGAATTCCATTTGGAGATCAGGTCAAAGAGAAGAGAGAACAAAGGAAACATAGGTGGTTTTCAGTGAGAGGAAGTCATAGGGAAGTGTCGCGTCGTACAAAACTTTCCATACAGTTTTTTCATACATGTACACAGTGTTGATATTATGGTAGTTGTGGGATGTATTAACCTCTACATGTAACCTTTGACGAGACTAGAAATTCTGGGAAGCAAGAGAATCCCTAAATAGATGCGTAGAAACCCTAGAAGACATGTGAGCTCAATAAAATAATTAATTTTAAGTGGTAACCTCTAAAATAAGAAGTCGGCCTGGACAGGTGACAAAGATCACTATAAATAAGAGGGCACTATAGAAAATTTGTCATACACACTCTCACAACTACATAAGAGTAGTGGTGCACGAGTTTGGAGAGGGAGTGCAACTACAACTACTGCAACTGGGATTTTGGATTTTGGTTATGGTTGGACTTTCTAATTGGTTATGGTTTGGATTCTTTGCTTGGTACGCTAGCCTTGGAGAGAGATACACTATCTTGGTTGGGTATTGGTTTTAATATTTTCTTCCGGAATTATTGTGTTTGTCAAGGTTAAAGGTGCTCCGGGGTGGCTTCGTGCCTATGGTTGGGTGTGAATATTGTTATATTGTCCATGGAAAAATGAGCACATCTCTTTAATTCTAACAGGTTATGGGCCCGCACTATATTGAAACAGTCTAACCACTGGAAGATAGATTGGGAAGTTATTTCTTAAGCTCGTTATGGCACTAGATACAACTACATCTAGGTTTTCTGATTATGCAGCTGCAACAAACCCTGACCCTTGTGTTTGGGCACTTCTGGAGAAGCATTTGACTTAATTCCTTGAGATCCTAGTGCACCCTAGCCTAGCACACCTCTTGGTACCCTCAGCTAGAAAAAACGTCGGGTTTTCATTTTTGGTCAAAGTCAAAGGTTGATCGATCAAAGTCAAAGTCAAAGTCAAAGGTTGAATTCTGGTCAAATTAATGTTATGATCAAGGTTGAAATTTTAGAGTTTCTAGCTTATTCTAATCATTGAATCTAATCTCTTCTTGTCAAGATGATATCTAGTTTCAGATTGGAAGACAAGTTGGACGATGCTACAAGACTCCAAAGGTATGCACTTGTATATGTTATCCAAGTTATATCATCTAGAAAAACATGAGTTTGTTTGCAGGGAAAGTACTAGAGACATTTTCCAAGCTATAATCTTGGATTCAATGCATTCAAAAGAACAAGCACACCCTCCATAGAAGTTGAGGCTTCAGGTTCCAGTTTTGATTAAATTGTTAAGCTTCAAATTTGTATATATCAAGGGTGATAGTTGCTACATTACAAATTGTGAAAAAGTATTCGAAAGGTTCTATTATTACGAGGTGCAATGAATACTCGATTGCATATGAATACCATTGATATAGATTCTTATTGTACTTGTTTGCAAGATGAACTAACATTTCCTCTAAAGAGATATTTTTTGTTTTCTCTTGTTGTTCTTGTTCCGGGCATGTACCCTTGTGAAATATGTTTGATGAACAATCCTTGCGGAAGCTGTCATAGAATAAGTTTATAAGGATGACACAACTGCCATATGGGAAACAATCAAAACAAATAGAAACAAACTTAAAGAGATTCAAAGGAGCTAGACTTGAAGAAAGTCAGGAATCAAAAGGAAACCATAATAGGTTTGTGACACTTTGCAGAAAGCAAAGATAGATGCAACAAACAGAAGCATGGACTCTCTCAGATGGAGGGAGTTGATCATAGAATTCCAAAAGAAGAGCATGCATAAAGCTGGGATTAGGAGGGAGCTAATCCCCAACGATATGATCCATTGAAGAAGAATTTGTAAAGACTATGAAGTATCTATCCACGTTCTTCATTGGAAGTAGCAACCATGATAAGCAACACATGTTCAATTTGACTCTAGAAGAAGTCTTCTTCGAAAAGAAGCCTTGAATATCCTTGGTTGTCCATCTACATTTATGTTCCTATTGCGGAAGAAAAAAAAAGTTGGAGCCTTTAGGAAAGAAGTTCATGTAATTTATAGAAGATTCCATGGACTCCAACATTGAAGAGAAACATGAGGAAGAACATGAAGATTCCAAGAAAGAAAGAAAAGCCAGAAAAACCAATTAAACCAAGTTTGAACCCACTAGAAGCAATCAAGCAGAAGGAATGGAAGGAAGTTGTGATGAAGAATAATGTATGTGAGAAATTGTGAAAAAGACTTAAGGATTAATAGATACAAGGCGAGACTCAGGGCTAGAGGGTTGTCCCAGAAGGAGGGAGAAGAGTATGATGACATGTTGTTCTAGTAACCAGAGATACCTCTACTTGAGTCATTATATCTCCTGCAGTATCCATGAGTTGGAGTTTACATCAGATGAATGTAAAGACTGGTCTTCTCAACAGAGTAATTGAAGAAGAAGTGAATGTAGAGAAACTTCAAGATTTTGAGGTATACCAGAAAGAGACCCTTGTATGCAGATGGAAGAAGACCTTGTATGGATTCAAGCAAACTTGGTGCAAATCCTCTCATGTACAACATAAACACGGTGAAAACTTCCTATGATAAAGGAAGCATATTGAATTGGTTCTTCAGAAGTCTGGGATGATGGATTGCAAATACATGGAAAAATCCCATGATGATAGATATGAAGAATTTGAGAGACTTTGATCCAGTAGACCCATCTCTATATCGACAATTGATTGGCTCGTTGATGTATTTGGAAAATACTCAGTCGAATATTTGCTTTACTGTGAAAATAGTTCCAGGTGGAACCTAGCCATGAAGAATTGAATAATTGAAAAGAATTCCTTGAAATGTCTTCGTGGGACGTTTGAGTTATGATATACAACTGCATGGATTTATCAATTCAGATTGAGCAGGGAGTGTAGATGACAGAAGAAGTGCTACTTGGATATGTTTTAGTTTGAACTTTTCCATGATGTAATGGGCTAGCAGGAAACATAAGTCAGTTGCATTCAACACTGCAGAAGTAGAGTATATTGCACCTTGTGATGCTTGTACGAAAGCAATGTGGCTTTGTAAGTTGGTTTCTGCACTATTTGATCAGGTGTTGGATTCGACTGTGATATATTGTGATAATCAGAGCTATGTGAAGCTTTCAGAGAACCCGGTGTTCAATGATAGGTCGAAGCACATTGAGATCGAGTATTATTTTCTCCATGATAAAGTCTAGAGGCGAGAAGTGGTTCTCCAGCATATCTTCACAGCTGAGCATATAACATATATTTTGGTAAAGCGTATGTCCAAGATGAAAAGTTTGCGTACTTAACAGACAAGTTGGTACTTGTGGAGATGACTTCCTTATTGGAAAAGAAAGAGATTAGTCCTAGGTTGGGAGGGAGCACTAATATGTTATAGATTTATGGGGAGTTATTTTCCAGTTCAAAAAATGGTCCAGGTTTGGTAGTCACCTTCTAGTCCGAAAAGTGGCCCAAGATTTCTGACGGAAAGGCATTTTCCAATTCAGAAAATGGTCCAGATCAGACAATCATTTTCGTAATGAAAATGGTCCGATAGATTGTTGATGTACCATAGACAATGATTCCCCTTTTGGCCAGTGTGGGGGAATGGTATAGGATAGTTATTCTTCTTGGCAGTCACTATGAGTAGTGGTCAAGCAGAGTGGTTCACCTCTCCGGGCAGTCATTCTTTCGAAGTTCACAGTTGTGAGCAATTTCAAAGAATGGTCCGTTATAAGAGGTTGGTGCAAGACAATCATTTCCATAGGAAATGGTCCAGATAGTCATTCCCCAGGGAAGACTCATTCTCTCCAGGTTGCACTGTGATTAGAGCCAGAGGAATGGCCCAGTTAGGTGAATGGTCTAGGTTCAACAATCATGGATAGGCATTCCCTAGGGTAGACTCATACTCTCTAGGTTTCACTATGATTAGTGCTAGAGGAATGGCCCAGTTAGGTGAATGGTCCAGGCTCAGAAATCAGGGACAATTATTCTTCTATGCTTGGGAAGAATATTCCAGATAGCCCAAGGTTGATTTTTTTATTTTCTGAGGGCATATGCTCTTCCAGATCTCACAGATGTGAGGGGAAGAATGGCCCAGATGACTTAGTTTGTATCATGATATTGTTATGCAGGTTGATATCAGATGATATGATTTTTGTGGAGAATGTATGTGATCCGGATTTAGGAGCGGAATGAACTAATTAATAGACTGAATACAATAAACACATAGAGATGAAGAACAACACAGATATCCAATGAACAATATCTTCTATTGAATAAATGAAATAGGCTAAAACTGTAAAACTGCTGAACTGAAACACTTGCTCGAATGGTGGTAGCTATCTCTGAGAAGAGATGTCGCCGCTACACGCATCCATATGAGAAAAATGATTACAGTGAGGCTCCAAATGCATTTTTGATATTACTCATGAATGGAAAAACCCTAGAAATCCAAAAACCTAACCCTAGGAGATGAAACACCAAAATTTATGTGGGCCCCTAGGGTAAGTTGGTACCTCAACTTCCCAAGGTCGTAAATTTTGCATACGACCTCCATTTTAGGCGCGTGATAGCTCATTGGAAAGGTATTTTAGATAACTACACATTACATTGTCAAACTTTGACTTCATTTATAGTTTGACTGTGGCGAGCCAAAAAACAATGTTTAGGGCCCCAAAACGGCCTTGGAAGTACAACAACATATGCGGACATGAAAACATACAAAATAAGCTAATTTGATAAGATGGGAGGCCACTATTATCCACCTAGAATATGTGTAGGGATTCAGACAACCCCGAAAGTGTAGAACCCAGAATTACAAAGAAGTACAAAATAAATTGCTGAACTAAAAACAATCAAGAGAAGCCAATTGGAATAGGTGGGTGGCCACCAATATCCACCTGGATCAATCCTCCTCCCTTGGGAAGAAATGGTCTCCATTGCATTGAGTTCCCCCATCAGGTGAGGAAACTTCTGTTGAATTTGGCCCCGGGTGAGCCACTTTCCTTGGTGTAGGAGTTTCCCTACCTTGACAACCTGATAAAGTTGGATCCTCTACTGGCGAGTTCCCTTTACCTGTGTGTCCACTCTTTGATCAGTGGATGCTTGTTCCATGCAGTCATGGTTGAGCTGTGTTGGTTTCAGTTGTTCTGCGATCTCTGAGGTGTCCAATAATGGTGGGAATTATGGCCGAAGGAGGTCCACATTGAACACTGGGTGCAAGATAAGGAAGGGTGGAGTGTTGAGCTCAAAAGCATTGCTACCCACAACCTTGGTGATAGTGTAAGGCCCATAGCGAAGTGGGCGGAGCTTCTGATGGGGCCCTATAAGATGCTCCTTCTGTAAATGTAGCCAGAATTTGTCCCCAACTTGAAATTGGTGTGGTACCATGTGTTGATCATGGAGTTGCTTGTACTTAACATTGGTTTTCTGCAAAATCTCATGGACTTGTTGGCAGATGTGCTGAATCTGCTCAATGAATCTGGTGGCTTTGTCGGTCTCAGAATGAACATGGGAAGAGTCTATCTATGTGGTGGAAAGAGGTAGTGCAACATCAATGGGATCCAAGGGTTGGAATCCCAGCCCCACCTGAAATGGTCTATGGCCGGTGGAGCTATGGAGAGCCCTTTTGTAACCGTGCTAAACATAGGGGAGACTCTCATCCCATGTACGCAAATGCTTGGAGTTGTACATGCATAGGATGTGAACAATCATCTGATTGACAACCTCTATTTTGTCATCTGTTTGGGAGTGGAAAGAAGTGGATTCAGTGAGCTTGGTGTCCAACAGTGACCAGAGACTCGACCAAATGTGTTGAGGAACCTGTTGTCCTAGTCGGAGATGATGGTATGTGGTATCCCAGAATGGACCCATACTCGTTCGAAGAAGAGCTTCATAGTATCTGTCGTTGTGATATTCTTCTTGCAGGCTGTGAGGATGGCCATCTTCGAAAACTGATCAACGACCATAAATACACAATCATTGCCTTGCTTGGTGGACAAAAGGCCAGAAATGTAATCCATTGAGATCGATTCCCAAGGCTTCTCAGGAGTAGGAAGAGGGGTGTATAAACCTTGCTTCTTGATGGCTAGCTTGGAAATGGCACATGAAGTGCAAGATCAGATATACTTGCTGACGTCCTGTCGAAATTTTGGCCAATAAAAATGTTTCTGTAGAACGACCACAATTTTCTCCATGCCAAAATATCCTGCCATTCGACTATAGTGGGCTTCCCAAATCATCTTTGCACGCTCACTTGTAGGAACACAGAGATGGTCTAGATGGCATAAAAGGTCATCCTGAATGTGAAAATCAGTGATAGTCGCGCCTGTACCCAAGAGTTGATAGATGGTGGCAAAGTCTGGATCTTGATAATAAAGTTGGGGCCACTTAGATGCCTCATGTCCACATGAATGGAGCACAGTGGTGAGTTCAACCACGGGAGGTCGACTGAGGCAATCAATGACACGATTTGAGCTCCATGTCTTATACTTGATGTTGAGATGAAAATGTTGCAGGTAGGTGGACCACTTCTGATGGCGGTCGTTCTGCAATTTCCCCTGTGATTGTATGAACAGTAGAGGCTTGTGATTAGTGTGGATGATCGTCTCCTTTCCCAAAATATAATGTTTCCATTGACGACATGCTTGGACAATGGAATACATTTCTTTGTCATAGGTGGGGTATTTTCGGATAGTATCTGAGAGTGTCTCACTAGGGTATGCCACTGGATGACAATGTTGAGTGAGAACTATGCCTACAACATAGTCGGATGCATTAGTCTCAATATCCAACGGTTGTTGCAGATCGGGCATGGAGAGTACTGGAGCTAAGCACACACGATACTTCTTATCATCAAATGCTCATTGTTGTTCCTTCCCCCACACAAACTTTTCCCTGCCATCGCCCTTGGTCTCTTGGCTGAGGGCCCATGCAATATGGAAGAAGCCTAACACGAACTGTCGGTAGAAGTTGGCCAGTCCCAAGAAGCTCCGAAGCTCGATGAGTGTGGTTGAGGTTGGATAGTCACGGATGACTTGGATCTTAGCTGGATCAACATGTACACCATGATCATCAATAATGTAGCCCAAGTATTGGACCCTGTTCATGCCAAAGGAACATTTTTCCAAGTTGGCATATAGCTTGTGCTCCCGCAGAGTGCTCAAAACCTGTTGAATATGCCGCATGTGCTCCTCCCAAGTTCCGCTGAAGATGAGGATGTCATCCAAATATACCACCACAAAAGATTTGGTGAAGGGTCTAATACATCATCCATCAATCTCATGAAAGTGGCTGGTGCATTTGTTAAGTCAAAGGGCATGACCAGACATTCGAATAGGCCTTCTTTGTATTTGAAGGTTGTCTTCCATACATCAGTTGGTTCGATGGGAACCTAGTGGTAGCCAGACTTTAGGTCAATCTTGTTGAAGAACTTTGCCCCCTTGAGTTGGTCAAGAAGGTCGTCAATCCTGGGAATTGGGTACCGGTTCCTAACTGTGATTTTGTTTAATGCTATGTAACCAATGCAGAGTCACCAGGTCCTGTCCTTATTCTGCACCAGTACAATCGGGATTCTGCAATGGGAGGAGATAGGTCTTATGTGCCCCTTTTGAAGAAGCTCTTGGATCTGACACTTGATTTCGTCATTTTCCATCAGCGAACGACGATAGTTTGGTCCATGAGGCAGAGGTGCACCGAGGGTCAGATCAATTGGATGCTTGACTTAGAAGTGTGTCGGTACCCCGATGGGTAAGGAGAAGATGTCTCTATACTTTTCCACGATCTCGTCCACTTGCTTCTGTTGCAAAGAGAGGATCTGTGTAGAGGCCATAGATGTGGCGACGACCTTCTGCTTACTGTGAGCACAGATCACAAAGAAGATGAACTTCTCGTTCTGTGAAATGACCTTACTGCATTGCTTAGCATAGATTAAAGAAATAGCGACAGGTGGCGTTACCAGTGGTATCCTGTACAATTGTCTACCCAAAGTGATAATAACACTACAAGGTCTAGACTCATACACATCATGACGCTTCCACAAATATGGTTGTCCTAAAATAACATCACAAAATTCAAGGGGAGAAATATCACACAATACCTCGTCTTTGAAAGGCTTGATGCCGTAGGGCAGACGACACTATTCGCTGACACAAAGATATCTTCCTCGACGAAGCCATCCAATGGTGTAGGGCTGCGGGTGCAGTGTCATAAGCAGGTCCAATCATTTGAGAACCTCTGTTGAGATCAGGTTCTTCTCACTGTCACTATCGACAATGAAATGAAGCAGATCCCTCTCTACCCACATTTGTGAGTGAAAAAGCCGTTCCTCTTTTTCTGGTTCTTCTGGCTCTCTTGGCTGGACTTTGGTGGCAGCAACAGTGGCACTGGGTTCAAGATTGATAATCCACTTCCCTCCTTTTGGATTTGATTCAAAGTCAGAATCGGCCTCAGACTCGGACGCCTTCAGCTCGACCAAAAGTGACTACTCAGAGCGACATTATTCAGTGTTGTGCCAAGGGATTTTATGATATTCACACCTTTTTCCCATGTCCTTCTTCATCTTTTCATTACCCTTCTTGTGTTGCGGCTTGGACTAGTTGTCCTGAGAGTGGCCATATTTTCTCTGTCCCTTTCCATGTTGGTTGAGGCTGCCTTTGCCCTGCTTCAGTTGTGAGGAGTTTGCAGATCCAAACTCTCGCCTCTTCTGCTTAAATTTCTGCTCGATCTTGAAAATATATCTTGTACCCAATGAGGCAATGTCCAGAAAATCCATTTTTGTTTGAATGTATCTATTATCACATAGGGTTGTTAAGAGTCGTATGGGTTTGTTGTGAATACCTAGGTCCGTATCCTTTCCCCGTCTCTCTCTCTTTCGCGGGCCGTGTATTTAAATTTTCCCTTTGACTAGTAAAGTCATGTTTGTTTGCTCCTTTTTGTTTAAAGGACCTGGTTTCCCTTGATGTCTTACCTAAAAAGGTCTCATCCCCAAGACTTTATGTTTTTCTCTAAAGACAAACACCCATCTCCTTTTATTTTAATTACTCATCCTTTACTGAGCCCCCATCTAGTCGTCCAAGTCTTTGTTTACACAGGTCGCAATTGTGGACTCAAGGCGCAACACTCAGAGTGGTCCGTTCTGGACTCGAATCAAGAAAAAATGCAGGTTCATCTTTCAATAGTGGGAATTACATGCGGAGTTGATATTAACGACTCGCGGGCCTTTGTAATCTTAAACTTGCGTGAAGTATAACGCCAGAGCAAAATGACCCGAAGTGAATATGAGACATTGATCTCAAAGGGGACAGGTGGCAGTCGATCCAAGCCTTAGGGGAAATGAGCTTCTGGAGATTTGAAATGAGAAGTTCTTAGAAATCCCGAAGTCTCGAAGGCCTGAAATGGATCTGAGCCGTTGATCAGCAAGAGTCGCGCATCATCATAACTGTCACTTCGGGAGTTTTACTTCAGGAGTTTTAAAATGAGAAAAGTGTCGAAGTCCCAAATTCCCGAAAGCATATCAGCCGTCGATCTCAGGAGGGCCACACGTCATCATATCTAGGGCTCTGGATAAAAGCAACCGAAGGCAAAGGAGGTTTGAGTTTTGATTTTCCCAGAGTCTGGAGACCCGAAGCAAATCTCGACCGTTGATTTGAAGGAGGTAGATCTGATCTGTTGATATGATATTATTTAATGTCAAAAGTAGCGCCCTCCCCCCCAAGGCACAGTTTGGCAGATCCTAAAGTTGGTGGGCGGTTAAGCTTGGCAGTGGCGCTAAATCTAACAGGTGTGCCCAGATCTCACATCGAGACTAGATCTGCGGCCACAGTTCATTAAGGGGACACAACATGCTCAGGTGATAATTTTCTTGGGCGGTCCCGCAATGGAAACCGTGGTATAGAAAATGTGCTACATGGTGAAACATGGTGGATTGCAGGCCCAAAAGTAGTCTGAACCTAAACCACCTTTGAGCGGCCCTGCAATCACATGTTTATATGGCATCCTATCCAAGAGTAGCACGTGGCATCTCCCTGAGCATTAAATCTCGTTCAATCTTTGAGGAAAGGCAGTTAATGAAAATTGAGCTAGTGGTTGAAACCTCATCTCACTCCATAAATGGAAGGCCCGACCGTGGGGACTGAACCGTCAGTCCGTGGTACCCCTATAGGCAGATTTTCTTGCAAAACCCATGCCGATATGAGCTTGCATTTGATAGAGGGGTGCACACTCAGTTTGACAGAAGAACTCACTGATGCAAAGCTTTGATTGTAGTGACCAGGTCACACTCTGGGTGGTGGCGAATTGATCTGAGTATAAATAGATAGTTTTAATATTTTGTTATGATCGTCAATTGGTTGAGCAAAGATCCCTATTTTGTAATGATTTGATGCCAGGACTGTTCTCTGGTTATGTATCGGATTTGAGACTTCCAGATTAATAGAAGTCAACCTCTTTTCATCTCTTTGTAACAACTGTGTTAAAACACTCGGGCATGGAGGATCCAGTCGAGGGATAATATGTTGTTGTAATGTAGGTTTGATTGCAGCAATATCGTGACCATTTTTAATCAGATTCCTTGTGATCTTTTCCCCTCTTACACTGAATGGCTCGAGCATGGAGGATCCAGTCGAGTTGTTGTAGATGCATGGTGATGTAGGTTTGATCATTGTGTTGTTGTGACTGTGTCGTTTGGACATATTTCAATGTCTGAAGCTTGAGCTTAACAATGATCTTGAGTTTGAGTTTTTCTTCTCCAAGCTGCTTGAAGGCTTGATGCCAATAACAATCTTGTCCACCTTTCTTACTAAGTCTTCCCTCTGCTCACACTTAAACTCAATTCACTGACTGAAATTAGTTGTGTCGTCACTTCCCTGTGCATTTCTTGTCCAGTTCTGTGTTGAACATCATTCATATATTGAGTTTTGTCCATTGACCTCCACTCATATAAAACCAACATCCACCACAAACTTTGATGGGCACTGGGCTTATCCTCCCGCAATTTGAGGGTGACTTTCAGTGATAACATTTATGGCACCATTTCTGGGGAACGAATTGAAGACATTTCCCTGGGTAAGAACGACAAAGAAATTATGATTCTGAAGGTGCATCAGAAATCAGTATCTTGAATATTGCAACTTGCACCTGACAACTCCATTGTTTCAATTGTGGCTCTGAAAGGGAGACACACGAGGTCTACTCCACAACTACCTCTGGCTATACCTGAAGCTGACCTAGAGAGGATTATCAAGAAAATAAAGCTTTCTCGAGAAGGCTTTAGCTGCTGCCCTAGATTTTTCTATGGGCAGGGATGCATATCAATATTATGATCAGTTTTCAGAACATTTTGAGCATGAAGTAGTGATTGATTGCATAGATAACTATATGTTCTTGGCTGATCATAGTTGTGATGATTTTTATCCTGCTGTACCATTATCTTATGATTATTCTTATGAAGGAGAGACTGCAATTGTTGGTGATCAAGAGTTGGTTTCAAAAGAACACGAAGATCATTTATTTGCAAGAAGAGAGGCATTTACAGAGAAGTAGCATGGTCCTCTAAAGTAGCCAAAATTCTGTCACGTTATTCATGATCCTGTGGCCATATACATGGAGTCGTATGTTTCAGATGTTCTGAAATTTTCAAATGACTTTATTTCACCGATACTCATAGGTGAGTATGGTTTCATGAAAGATTTCCAAGACCAAACTATAGAGCATTTTCCTTTATTCATTAGGGAAAAGCATTGGGTGGAAATCAACCATCCTGGACCCGCAAAAGACATAGAGTAGTATGTAAAGGAGGAGCTAAGTGGGCAGTTTTTCTCCTGTCCAAAACTTGTAAAGGAGAAAATATCACCTGGTATTAGCCAACCGACATCAGTTCTCCACCCACCTGTACACTCTAAGAACATCAAATGATGGGTGAGCCACAATGAAGGATAAGAATTAATTTCTTGCCAGTTGAGCTCCCCTGATTATAATTTTTGTGACCCTGTGGGGCTATATATGGAGCTATGTTTTCCAAAAGTAATGGAGCCTGCATAATTATTCACCTTATCATCATTTGGGGGTATGGTCAGTTTTCCAAGCCATGCTCTCGTTCTGTTGTCATACCTCCCTAGTTTTTTATGGATCATTTGCAGTAAAGAGAAGAATTATATTACCAGGCAGTTTGGGTGGCTATGGTGGAAGTTTGCTTTTACCTAGCGCCTTGTAAAAATTCAGTTAGCCTAGGATTGTATATAAATAAGCTCCTTCTGGAGCCCATGTGTTTGTTTTTGTTTTTTAGTAAAATAGTGTACATATTTCCCCGTTTTCTTCGGTGAAAGTTTTGAGCTAGACTCCATGGCCCAACAACTAAGGCACTGGAACTGTGCGTTCTTGGCAGCTCACAGGGAGCATGACATTCCTTGTGGAGCCAAATGTTATCACATAGGGTTGTCAAGAGTCGTATGGGACTGTTGTGAATACCTAGGTCTATATCCTTGCCCTGTCTCTCTCTCTTTCGCGGGCCAAGTCTTTAAATTTTCCCATTGACTGGTAAAGTCATTTTTGTTTTCCCCTTTTTGTTTAAAGGACCTGGTTTCCCTTCATGTATTACCTAAAAAGGTCTCAGCCCAAAGCCTTTATGTTTTTCTCTAAAGACGAACACCCATCTCCTTTTGTTGATGTCTTACCTGAAAAGGTCTCGGCCCGAGGCCCTTATGTTTTTCTCTAAAGATGAACACCCATCTCCTTTTGTTTTAATCACTCATCCTTTCCCAAGCCCCCATCCAATCCTCCAATTCTTTGTTTTCAAAGGCCACAGCCGCAGACTCAAGGCGCAACACTCAGAGTGGTCTATTCTAGACTCGAATCAAGCAAAAAGGCAGGCTCAACTTTCAACGGCGGGAATTACACGTGGAGCACATATTAGCGGATCTCGAGCATTCAGAATCTTAAAATTGCGCGAAGTATAACGCCAGATCAAAAGGCCCCGAAGTGAATATGAGTCGTTGATCCCAAAGGGGACAAGTGGCAGTCGATCCAAGCCTTCGGGGAAATGAGTTTTAGGATATTTGAAATGAGAAGTGCTTAGAAATCTTGAAGGGCCGAAGATCGAAGTCCCGAAATGGTTCTGAGCCGTTGATCAGCAAGAGCCACGCATCATCAAATCTGTCACTCTGTGAGTTTTACTTTAGGAGTTTTAAAATGAGAAAAGCGTCGAAGTCCCGAATTCCCAAAAGCATATTAGTCGTCGATCTCAAGAGGGCCACGCGTCATCAGATCCAGGGCTCCGGGTAAAAGCAGCCGAAGGCAGAGGAGGTTTGAGTTTTGATTTCCCGGAGTCCGGAGACCCGAAGAAAATCTCGACCGTTGATTTGAAGGAGGTAGATCTGATCTATTGATGTGATATTGTTCCATGTCAAAAGTAGCGCCCTCCCCGCCAAGGCACAGTTTGGAAGATCCTAAAGTTGGCGGTCGATTAAGATTGGAAGTGGCACTAAATCTAGCAGGTGCACCCAAGTCTCACATCGGGACCAGATCTACGGCCACAGTTCATTATGGGGACACAACATGCTCGGGAAATATTTTTCTTGGGCGGTCCCTCAATGGAAACTGTGGTATAGAGAATGCGCTACATGGTGAAACATGGTGGATTGTGGGCCCAAAAGAAGTCAGAACCTAAACGATGTCTGAGCGGCCCCGCAATCACATGTTTATATGGCATCCTATCCAAGAGCAGCACGTGGCCGCTCCCTGGGCATTAACTCTCCTTCAATCTATGAGGAAAGGTAGTTAATGAAAATTGAGTTGGTGGTTGAAAACTTGGCTCACTCCATAAATGGAAGGCCCGACTATGGGGATTGAACCGTCAGCCTGTGGTACCCCTATAGGCAGATTTTCCTGCAAAACCCATGCTGATCTTAGCTTGTGTCTGGCAGACGGGTGCACGTTCAGTTTGATATAATAACTCGTCGACGCAAAGCTTTGATTCTAGTGACTAGGTCACACTCTGGGTGGTGGCAAATTGTTCTGAGTATAAGTAGATAGTTTTAATATTTTCTTATGGTCGTCAACTGGTTGAGTAGAGCTCCCTATTTTGTAACGTTTTGATGCCATAATTGTTCTCTAGTTATGTATCGGATTTGAGACTTTCATATTAATAAAAGTCAGCCTATTTTCATCTCTTTATAAAAATTGTGCTAGAACACTTGGGCATGGAGGATCCAGTCGAGGGTTGTTATGTTGTTGAAATGTAGGTTTCATTGCAGCGGTATCGTGACCGGTTTTAGTCAACTTCCTTGTGATCTTTTCCCCTCCTACATTGAATGGCTTGGGCATGGAGGATCCGATCGAGTTGTTGTAGATGCATGGTGATGTAGGTTTGATCATTGTGCTGTTGTGACTGTGTCGTTTGGACATATTTCAGTGTCAAAAGTGTGAGCTTAAGAGTGATATTGAGTCTGAGTTTTTCTTCTCCAAGCTGCTTGAAGGCCCGATGCCCATAACAGTCTTGTCCACCTTTCTTACTAAGTCTTCCCGCTGCTCACACTTAAACTCAATTCACTGACTGAAGTTAGTTGTGGCCCTCACTTCCCTGTGCATTTTTTGTCCAGTTTTGTGTTGAACATCATTCATATATTGAGTTTTGTCCATTGACCTCCACTCATATAAAACCAACATCCACCAAAAAATCTGATGGGTACTGGGCTTATCCTCACGCAATCTGATGGTGAATTTTAGTGCTAACAATATCTATGCAAACAATTGCGATATTTGAGCACCAGATGTTGCTTAGAATCTTTAATACCCAATTTGGTGCACATGGTATGGAAATTATTGGTTAAATCTAGTACTGTTTGGTCCCTTTCTTGACGCAGGGTGGTCCATTGGGTGTACTGGTCCTCGTAGCTTCCAACGGGGTAGTACTATTCTTTAATAGAATCCCGAAAGGAATCCCATGTAGGGTCAACCACAAATATTGTTGATTCCTCTATGGCCCTTTGCTCAGAGTAAGTATCCCACTAGTCATTAACATGGGGGACGACCTTGAAGAGTGCAAAAGTAATCTTTTCCCTATCAGAAAAATCGTGGACCAAAAAATACCCTTCAAGCAGATTCAACCATTTATCTACAACATTCAGATCTATCAGTCCTTTAAATAATGGAATATCAAAATTTACGTGTACCTTGAAGGGGGTTGCATGGCCGCTTGATGAAGATGCTTCTCCTGTGGGCAACCGTCGAAGTATCTGTGCAAAGTTGTCCATAATTTTGTTCCTTTGTCGTGCGAGGGCTTCTTCAAGCAACATTTTAAAAGGATCCCCTGCTCCATCATCTTTATTTTTGTCCCCCATGGTTTTTTGTCGGGCTCGGTGCGACCGATCTTGCAACGACTCGATTGGTTCGAGTCCCAACTTCTTGTACCCAGATCTTGTCGAGGACATGCACAAATAAAAAAAAATGAAGAGCAGACCACTCTGATACCATTGATCTAGATTTAGGACCAGAACGAATTGATTAATAGACTGAATACAATAAACACAGAGATATGAAGAACAACACATATATCCAGTGAACAATATTTTCTATTGAATAAATGAAATAGGTTGAAACTGTAAAATTGTTGAATTGAAACACTTGCTCGAATGGTGGTAGCTATCTCTAAGAAGAGATGTGGTTGCTACATGTATCCGTCTGAGAAGAATGATTACAATGAGGCTCTAGAGGCCTTTTTGATATTAATCATGAATGCCAAAACCCTGGACATCCAAAAGCCTAACCCTATTAGATGAAACGCCAAAAGTTATGTGGGCCTTATGGGTAAGTTGGTACCTCAACTTCCCGAGGTCGTAACTTTTGCATACGACCTCTGTTTTAGGCACGTGATAGCCCGTTGAAAATGTATTTCAGAGAAATACACATTATGTTGTCAAACTCTGACTCCGTCTACAGTTTGACTGTGGTGAGCCAATAAAACAATGTTTAGAGCCCCAAAACGGCCCTAAAAGCACACCAAGATGTGCTGACATGAAAACATACAAAATAAGGTAGTTGGATTTGATGGGAGGCCATCAATATCTGCCTGGAAGATGTGTAGGGATTCTGAAATCCCCATAAGTGTAGAACCCATAGTTACAAATAAGTAGAAAAGAACGTGTTGAACTAAAAATGGTCAAGAGGAGCCAGTTTGCTTAGGTGGGTGGCCATGAATATCCACCTGGATCAGTATGTCTTTGGACAATATATGTATGCTACTGTGTTGGATGTGTTCCACTCGTTGTAACTATGTGTCACTGGTTAGTAGCAATGTTCTATTAGGAGTGGTTGTACCTTTGGATAGTAGTTGTGTACTTCTATGGATAAACACAATTGTGTTATATTGGATGACATTGTTCTGATTACCATGGAGACTACCACTAGTGTTGGAGATGATTTCCAGCTAGATGGATAGTTAGTGTGCCGACGGACAGACATTCTCCATGCAGAGAATGGTCTAGGAAGGACAGATTGTTGGTGAACATACATTCTCCTTATGGATAATGGTCCAGGTTGACAGATTGATAATGTACCATGGACAACTGTTCTTCTAGGATGTATGTTCGGATTAGAAGAATTTTCTGTCTCCTTGAATTCACAATAGTGAACAGAGTGGAGAGATTGGTACAGGACATACATTTTCCCTAAGTTCACAGTAGCGGCCGAAGGGAAAATGGTCCACGACAGTCATTCTTCTAAGACGTATGTCTGAATTAGAAGAATAGTCCTTGTAGCCCATGGCATGGCTTCCAACCTCTGTTGGAATAGTTATTCTTCTAGGACATATGTATGGATTAGAAGAATGGTTCTTGTATCACTCAATGGAGTGAGTGACTTATTCAACATCATGCTCGATTACTCAGATGGAGTATGGCTTCGAGAGATGATGCAATTGATGCTATCGGATGATACTGATAGTGATGATGTTACTCGTGAGTTGATCTACGTGATCATGAGATAGCATGTGTGGCTATGATGATGCTATTAGTTGAATGGTTTGTTTGTTCTCAATACCATTTCCTTTAATACCTCCCTAGCTAGGAGGGAGTGTTGTTATTATGGTAGCTACGGGAGGTATTAACCTCTACGTGTAACCTTTGACGAGACTAGAATATTCTGGGAAGCAAGAGAAACCCTAAACAGATGTGTAGAAACTCTAGAAGACATATAGACTCAATAAAAGAATTAATATTTAAGTGGTAACCTCTAAAATAAGAAGTCATCTTGGATAGGTGACAAAGAGAACTATAAATAATAGGGCACTATAGCTCATTTTTCATACACACTCTCACAACTGCATAAGACTAGTGGTGCACAATTTGGAGAGGGAGTGCAGGTACAACTACTGCAACTGGGATTTTGGATATTGGTTATGGTTGGAATTTCTACTTGGTTATGGTTTGGATTCTTTGCTTGGTACGCTAGCCTTGGAGAGAGATACACTATCTTGGTTGGCTATTGGTTTTAAGGTTTGCTTCCAGAATTATTATGTCTGTCAAGTTTAAAGGTTCTTGGGGTTGGCTTTGTGCCTATGGTTAGGTGACAATATTGCTATGTTGTCTATGGAAAAACAAGCACATCTCTTTAATTCTAGCACACGAGTCTCGGTGGAGACAGTCGTGTACATATGCGGGTTTGCTGAAGCAAAGTCACATACACCTCGAAAAACATGCATTTTAGGTTTGTACAACAAGTCATAATTTTGTTAGGTTTGTCTGGAGTTTTATTTTTCTCAGTGGGCCATTATCCTTGTTACGAGAGCCCTTATTTTAGCATAATAAAATCATTCTTAGCGCTGGTTTTCCCTCCAAGGTTTTTCCAGTGGTTTATACCTGAAAATATTGGTGTCTTGTGTGGGAGATTTTGGTTTCCTTGTTTATGCTTTCACTACATGTTTCGTTGATTACTCAATTGTTCTTTTAGTAGATAAAGTGATTTTATTTTGAGCTAATTTTCGGGTGTTGGGTTAAAGTGGTAAAAATCAACATGGTATCAGAGCGTGATCTCTGAAGGGAGAAAACCAAGCAAGATCTCAAATCCATAGCATATCCATAACCAAAAGGCAAAAATTGAAGGACATATTTATGGGAAACAACCATACAGAGGTAAAACTTGTTTTTTGGAGGTTTAGAAGGGTGTATGCGGGTCACAAAAAGCATAGTCGCCTACATATGTGGGAGGCTTTGAGCACACTCACGTATACATGGGTCTCAGTGGAGACAGTTGCATACATACATGGGTTGCGGTGGTGACAGTCACATACATATGTGGGTTACAATGGTGACAGTCACATACAAGTCAATACAGGGGTAGTTTTCTGCAACAAGTTATTTCCAGGGTAGTTTATCAAGTCTTAGGTATGACACCAACACTGTTGAGAGTTGAAGAGATATTGGATGGAGCATCCAACTTCCTATATTGGAAAGAAAGATTAAATTTGGTGTTGAAGGAGTATGACCTTTGGGAGTTAGTGGATAAAATAGTTATTCCACGGATAGATCCCACAACTTTGGAAGCTCATAACAAGAAGGAGATCAAAGTAGAGAGGGTCCTCATAGATTCCGTGAAGGATAATATAATCCCTCACCTAACCTAGAAGAAGATGACCAAAGATATGTTTGATGCCTTGGTAAGTTTATTCCAGAGCAAGAACATGAATACGAAGATGGTCTTAAGGAATAAACTCAGATCGATGCAGACATTTAGATATGATAATGTTACCAGCTATCTCATGGGGATCACATAGTGTGCAATTATCTTGCAGCCATAGGGGAGAAAATGGAGGACACCGAGCTTGTGAATGTGGCATTGAATGGTCTTCCCGAGTAATGGGAACCATTTGTCAAGGGAGTTTGCGCTCGGAAAAATATCCTAGATTGGCAGAGACTTTGGGATGATTGCATCCAAGAAGAGACTCGGGATGAGTCTAAGAGCAGCAAGTAGGGAGGCAATGAAGAGAACTTGGATCTTGTCTATAAGACAAGGAAGGGAAAAGGAAATAGTTCTAGAAATAAGGGTAACAGTTATGGAGGATCATCACAGCCAGAGAAGAAAAATGAATTGAGTAAAATCAAGTGTTTCTCATGTCAAAAGAGCGGACATTATGCATCTCAGTGTCCAGAGAAGAAGAATAAGGGCAATGGAAAGACACAGACAACAACATCAACATAGACACAACTTGATGAGTTTGCAGCAAAGTTTCAGGAGGATTACTCAATGGTTTCTTGCCTTTCTACCAACACAAAAACAAGGAGTGCCTGATGCATCTCATCATATAATAGAAGCACGGGAGATATTTATTAGTCCGACGAAGAGTGACTCAAATGTTCATGTACAACTTGGTGATAATGCCAAGTATGCAGTGAAGGGAGAGGGAACAATTTCATTACATTTGAAGTAAGGGGGTTTGTTGGATGCCCATGATGTTCTTTATGTAATAGGTTTAAAGAAGAATTTTATTTTAGTCTCAACTATGGAGGATATGGGTTTTGTTGTTACTTTTTAGAGATGACAAGTACTCATACGTCCAGAGAAAGATAGCTCGAACAACGTAGTGGTCGTTGGGGTTAGAGAAGGCACTTTATACAGATTGCAGGAAAGCATGTTCAAGATTTGCTACACAATAGTGACAACCTATGTGAGTTGTGGCATGGGAGGTTGGGCCTCGTACACTACATGGCATTGTCAATTCTGAGGGGGATTGTTACAGGTCTTCCAGAGTTCAGTATTGTGCAATAGGGAGTGTGTAGAGGGTGTGCACTTGGAAAGAATGCCAAGGCTGCTTTTCCTAGCAGCGAGAGTAGGTCTAAGGGGATCTTGGATCTTATTCACTCAGATGTGAGTGGGTCGATGTCAGTAGCATCATTACGGGGATCGTCATACTATGTGATGTTTAATGATGATTTTTCCAGAAAAGATTCAATCTTCTTTATGAATACCAAGGATGAGGTCTTTAGTTGGTTTGAAGAATTTAGAGCTTAGGTCAAACTAGACGGGTAAGAAGATCAAGGTCTTGAGTTTAGATAATGGGTTAAAGTACACCTCCAATGACTTCAAGGATTTCTGCAAGGAGGTAGGGATCAAGAGGGAGCTGACAGTCTCATACAACCCTCAACAGAATGGGGTTGCAGAGAGAAAGAATCGGTCCATCATCGATTTTGTTAGGGCTATGATACATGACTAAGAGTTGCCTATGTTTTTGTGGGTAAAGGTCTGTAACACAATAGCATATGTACTGATCCGGTTTATTTTCGGCACGAAATGAGAGCGGAGATATAATAAAGAAATGCACAAAGATATTGCAGATATTCAATAATATAACATAAATGTATCATAGATGCAACCATAAACATAGATATACAGTAATACACGATTTCTATTAATCATAGAATTGTACAGAGACTGTAAAAATACAGAGTGAAAGACTCGCTAGAATGGTGGCAGCTTATCTCTGAGAAGAGATGTGATGGCCACTTGCATTCGCAAGAAGATGATTACAATGAGGTTCTGAAGGTCTTTTTACAATAAACGGGAATGCCAAAAGTCCTAGACATCCAAAAACCTAACCCTAGGAGATGAAGCGCCAAAAGTCATGTGGGCCCCGTTTGGGTAAGTGAGTACATCAACTTCCCAGGGTCGTAACTTTTGCATACG
>ML792147.1:472522-524894 GCA_009831015.1 Picea engelmannii | reverse complement strand
GGTGTTGAAGGATGTGGGAAAAATTCTCCATCATTTTGTCCCTCTGTCACGTGAGAGCTTGCTCAAGCAACAGACTGATAGGATCGTCTGCTCCATCATTTTTCTTTTCTTCCGCCATTGAGGGTTTCTTGGGTGTGCGAGAGCGATTTTCCCTGAGAGAGACAAGCTCAAGACCCAAATTTCTATACTTGGACCTCATCGGGGACATGCACTGAAAAAAACGATCAAGAGTAGCCTACGCTGATACCACTGATCTGGATTATTTTCGACACGAAATGAGAGCGGAGATATAATAAAGAAATGCACAGAGATATTGTAGATATTCAATAATATAACAGAAATGTATCAGAGATGAAACTATAAACATAGATATACAATAATACACGATTTCTATTAATCAGAGAAATGTACAGAGACTGTAAAAATACAGAGTGAAAGACTCGCTAGAATGGTGGCAGCTTATCTCTGAGAAGAGATGTGATGGCCACTCGCATTCGCAAGAAGATGATTACAATGAGGCTCTGAAGGCCTTTTTACAATAAATGGGAATGAAAAAAGTCATAGACATCCAAAAACCTAACCCTAGGAGATGAAGCGCCAAAAGTCATGTGGGCCCCGTTTGGGTAAGTGAGTACATCAACTTCTCGGGGTTGTAACTTTTGCATACGATCTCCGTTTTAGGCGTGTGATAGCTCGTTGGAAAGGTATCGTCGAGGAGATTCATTTTGGGGGCTCAATCCTGCCTTTGGCTACCATTGAGAACCTCGATCTTGAAAAAACCTTTATTTAGGCCCTCAAAATGACCCCGGAAGTTAAAACCTGCTAAAAATAGTAAATTGCCAAAATTGCCATAAATCTGTTTTGAGCCAGTTGGAAAAGGTGGGTGGCCACTGATATCCACTTGGATCATGTGCAGAACATGAGTCCTCATAGGATATTGGGGGAGAAGACTCCAAAGGAGGCATTCTTAGGAGCAAAGCTAGAGATTGGTCATTTGAGGATCTTTGGTTGTCTAGTTTACATCCATGTGCATGTGGGGAAGATGATGAAGTTGAAGCCTTCATGATATAAGGGTATATTTTTGGGATACAATGAGACCTCAAAGGATTATAGGATCTTCATTCCAATGTAACGAAAGATAATTGTAAGTAGAGATGTTAAGCTCGAGGAGAACTTGGCATCTAGGAGTACTCAAGAGTTATCGACAATGACAGAGGACAAGGAGCAACGGGCTCTGAAGGATGAACAACAGTTAGCAGCTCAAACTTCAGGTGGATATGAGGAGTTATCCCCTTCCATTCATGTCAGAAGATCCAGATGGCTATTGTAGACATTGAAGGATGTTGGTGAGGCTCCTAGGAGTATGGTCAGAGAGTGCAAGCCTCCGAAGAAGTTTCCAACCTATATGGAACTTATGAGTAACATCATTGATGTTGAGCCTTTCAGTTTTGAGGAAGTAGCAGATCAACAAATATGGAAGGATGCCATGGTAGAGAAGTACACCGCTATTATGAGGAATGATGTTTGGGATATAGTGTCGAGACCGAAGGGGAAGTCAGTTGTGAGTTCCAAATGGCTCTACAAGATCAAGCATGCTTCAGATAGTAGCATCGATAATTTCAAAGCGAGGTTTGTGGCGAGAGGGTTCTCCCAGAAAGAGGGAGTGGACTACAAGGAGACGTTTTCTCCAGTTGCTAGGTATGCTTCTGTTCGAGCTGTTATTTCTATTGCTTCAGTTATGAGGTGGAGGATACATCAGATGGATGTGAAAACAACATTCCTCAACATGATAATTGAGGAGGAAGTATACATAGAACAACCTTAGGGATTTGAGTTACATGGGAGGGAGTCTCATGTGTGTAGGCTTAAGAAAGCCTTGTACAGATTCAAAATGGCACCCAGGGCGTGGTATTCCAGGATCAAAGAATACTTGCAGAGTATGAGATTTACCAAAAGTGAGGTGGATCCTAACTTGTACTTCATACTTGTTGGATCAGATCCACTCATCTTGGTTTTGTACGTAGATGATTTGTTTCTCATAGGTGCAGAGGAGCTTATTGCAGGGAGAAAAGCGAATTTTGCAAGTGAGTTCCAGGTGAAGGACATTGGCTTGGTGCATTATTTCTTGGGATTAGAGGTATGGCAGGTATTGGTGGAGATATTCCTTGGACAAGGGAAGTATGCAATAGAGATCTTGAGGAGATTCAAGATGGAGGACTGTAAACTGATGGCTACACTTATGATTATCAATATGAAGAAGGTGATCAGTTTAGATTCAGAATTGGTGGATCCCAAGATATACATGCAACTGATAGGGTCCTTGATGTATTTGGTCAACACCAGGCCAAATATGTGTTTTTTTGTGAACACCTTGAGTTAGTTCATGGTGGAGTCGAGGCATGTGCATTGGGTAGGAACAAAACATGTGCTCAATTAATTGAGAGGTTCAGTGGAATATTGATTGAGACATCTTGGAGGAGATGGAGTGGAGTTGCAGGGATATACAAACTCATATTGGGTAGGGAGTGCAGTAGACAGAAAGAGTGCCTTGGGGTGCTACTTCAACTTGGGATTAACAATGATTACTTGGTTCAATAGGAAGCAGCCTCCTGTAGCACTCAGTTCAACAGAGGCAAATTATATGGCAGCAAGTGTCGCTAGCTATGAAGCCATTTGGCTTCGCAAATTGCTTATGGGTTTATTTGATTAGAAGTTAGAGCCTACAGTGATATACTACGATAATCAGAGTTGTATCAAACTCTAAGAGAATCCAGTATTCCATGAAAGGTCCAAACATATTGAGATGAGATACCACTTCATTCAAGATAGGATCCAGAAGGGAGCAGTAAAGCTTCAATATATCTCCATAGATGAGCAGGTTGCAGATATTCTGATTGAGCCCTTCAAGAAAGGGAAGTTTGTATTTTTCAGAGACAGACTTGGAGTGGTGCAGAATACCTTCCTTGCTAAGGAGTGTTGATGCTAGTGGTAGCATCAAACAAGTATTTTCGCATAGGTCTATGTGTCTAGATGTGTGGAAATCATCCAAAGCCTTCTACCTTGGTAACTTTACTTTAATTAAAAGAATTATTAAAGTAAGGTGTTGTAATTAATTAATTAATCATGTAATTAATTAATTGAGTTATTTAAGGAAAGTGCTAAAAATAATTAGCATGTAAATCTCAAGTGGGTGTGGGAAGTAATCTCAATCGTCAATAACTTTGGAGATTAGAAATAGATTATAACTCACGATTATAAAATCAAGGCTAGGAGAAGGAGGAAGACACTTGATACTTGAGACATCTTTGTCAGGTTGATCAAGAGAGATCGACAGAGGATAGAGAGGGTTGAATCACGAAGGACTGTAATTCAAAATCATGGATAGGTGGAGAAAGACTTCCATCTAGAGATTAGGTCAAGAAGAAGAGAGAACAGATGCAACATAGGTGGTTTTCAATAAGAGGAAGTCACAAAGAAGTGTCACGTCATACAGAGCTTGCAGTACAAGTTTTCGATACGTGTACATGGGTCTCAGTGGAGATAGTCACGTACATACATGGGTTTGTTGAAGAAAAGTCACATACACCTCAAAAAGCATGTAGTTCTGGTTCATACAACATGTTAGACTTTGCTAGTTTTGTCTGCAGTTGTATTTCTCTCAGTGGGCCATTATCCATGTTATGGGAGCCCTAATTTTAGCATAGTAAAATCATTCTCAACACTGGTTTTCCCTCTAGGGTTTTTCTAGGGGTTTATACCTGAAAATATTGGTGTCTCGTGTGTGAGATTTTGGTTTCCTTGTTTATGCTTCCGTTGCATGTTTCATTGACTACTCAACTGTGCTTTTAGTAGATAAAGTGATTTTATTTTGAGCTAACTATCAGGTGTTGGGTTGAAGTGGTAAAAATCAATAGTTGGCATATGTTTGGTATCCTTACTCTTGAAATGCCTAATGTATTGGGGTTGAAGTGAATTTTTATTGTTATCTGTTGTTTGTTGTTGTAATTTATATTTCAGATCATCCCTAAAGTTGAATATGTCAGACAATTGGCGTATGCTGATGGACAATTGGTATGGATTGTTGGTTGTCATTGATGTCAACCATTGGAGAGTGATATTGTATATTGATGTCAACCCTTAGTGATTGATGTCAACCCTTGGAGAAAGTTCGGTAGTGAATTCTGGTAGCACAAAGGTTTGGTAATGGACCCAAGCTTATTTCATGTATAATGGTATGATTTTTAATATATTTGAAGGTAAGACTATTCTAGATGGATAATACATGTCATTCCATTTCCTATGGTATGTGGGACATGTTGAGCACTCAACACACCCTAAAATGTCTATGTCAAATTTTACTTTTTGGGTACCACTTGATCTTTTTGCACTGTCTGATTGGACTTCAATATGGAAAAAGTTGCCTTTGCTTATCATTTTGACTCTCGTTAAGTCTTCCAAAGTTTGTTTGAATCTGTGAAAACCCATAACTTAAAATACTAACATTTAAATAAAGAATCGACAGTCAAAACTTTTCCCTGACGCGCTCAAATATTCGGCATCAGGAAGAATTAAAAAATGAAAGAGAATCACTCGAGAGAACCGAGGTCACCAAGCATCGATTTTTTGGCATCGACAAATGGAAGACGCTCTTTCAGGACAAGCATCACACAAGGATATCACCAAAAATCGATTCCCTTTGGCGTCGGTAAAGGGAAAAAAGAGTAAGCAATGGACGAAGAAAGAAACAATATCACCGATCGCCGACTTTTGAAATGTTTTTGGCGTCGGGGGTTTTCGAGGATGATAACCCACAAAGAAACTACGCGATAGGTTTATCTCCGAAGGTCGATCCCCAATACCTTTTCGGCATCGTCAGTCCCAAGTTTTGCTTAGAGCACACGACTTGAACAAAGTCCCGAGTCCAACCAATGCCCGCGATCTAAGTCCCTGGTTGTCAGTACCACGAATCCTGAGCTAGTAGTGCCACATCAGCGTCATACGTTGACATCGATCGATGTCGGAGGTTTTTCGCAGAAGGATATCAATGAAAATACAATGCAACTCAGAGCACCACTAAGAATAATGTCAAGACTAACTTACAAAAAAATTAGACAAAGAACTCAATAGATACACACGCAAAGGGAAGACACGATGCATCCATTTCAAGGCTTTATATTAGATTCCCATTTCAAGACTTTACATTAAGAAGATGAAAACTATCAAAATTGTTTGTGACGTCTAAGAATACAAAATGGAGTTCGTTAATCATGCCTCTTCTACACATAGACTTTCTCCCCGGCAGCTTCGCGTCCCCTGATATTTTTTCATTTTATGTTCTTTCGACACCTTGTCTCTTCGCGCAACTGCACAATTGTATCTTGCGCTTCCCAAAGTTGTCTCTTGATTCATGTTACGTTCCCTTCATGACCTTGCGATGTTGACACCTCAAAGGTCTTTGCCGCCAATTTCCGTCTTAATTCTCTATTTTCCTAGTAGAGTTCAGTGATGGCGATTTGTGCCTGCTCTAACTGCTGAGTCGGATCTCGAATGTTAGAACCTGAGGCATATATCCTCCTAGTTCTTCCCTCGCTTCCCCGACTTGCATTTTTGACAGGATCTAGCTAGATAGCACGCATAAGTAATGCCTTGGTGGCTGATCTTGAACACGACTCGATCGGGATTTGGTTTCCACAAGCTTCCTTATTCTTCCTTGGCCTTCCTCTTCTCCAGGGTATTTGTTGTTGGGGAGGCATAGCTTCCAACGTTTTTCCTCTGGGCATAACTTCTTCCACTTCAACCTCCACATGGGGTGGTACCATCGTTTCCATGCGTAGGTCGGAGTCTCCCTTGGAAGCCTCAGGAATGCCCGCTGTGAATAAGAACGAATCCCAAGCATTTTGGGGCTCAAGACTGGCGCTTTGGTTGCTTCGCATGCCCCGTCTTGCGTTTTGAGGAGTTCCCATGGTGTAACAACGTATTTGTCTTATGTGTGGGGAATTTGACAAGGGCTCTGTTGTCGCCCTTATGCACACTTGCAAACATGAGCTAAGTCCTGCTCACTTAGTGTGCCCTCGAAGACACAATGTCTAAGCTCCTGCCCACACTGTCACCTTGACAGGAACTTCTTCCGTCTAGGCTTACTCCTAGGGAAGCCAAGGGGGGTTGTCCCTAAGTTACTAAGTTAATTTTAATTACAAAGTTCTAGGAGTTAGTTTCAATTGATTATAGGCCAAGGGGAAAACTAGCCTAATATGACAAGCAGCAATGCAAGTTCAAATCTAAGTCTAAATGCAAAGTCAGCCCTTTCCCTAAGTCAACTAAGGACTAGTGCCTAAGGTTGGGCAATGGGGTCAGCTATGTGTAAGGGTGGTTCGTTACAAGAAATTTTACAGTTTAATCAAATCAAACTACCCAAACCCCAAAGATTAGAATTACTTACAAGTTCATACAAGTTTACAGTAAAAAAATGAGATGTACAAAGATATACAATAGATACAAGATATAAGAGATAAAAGAATTCACACCCTAGGGCCAAGCATGCCCCAAGTGGCACTTACTCCACTTGGACTGCCTTCACTGGCATCTAACCATAAAAGCACTCAAGGATCAAATAAGTGATGCCTCCCCAAGTGGGGATACTCAATCACTTATTGATCCACACTACAACAATGATAATTGATTAATGAGATATATCAAATGACAATGAACCAATGTATCACAACACCATAAAAGATAAAGCAATTTAGTTGCAAGTAAAAGATGTAGCAGTAAGATTATCACAATATGTGTTGGCCTATCAATACATCTACTTCCCCAAACATACACAATGTGATCTATGCAACTAGTGTTCTTCTTAAATATTTTAAATTCCCACCCCCTAACTATGTGTGTGCCTCAACTTCCACTTCTGCCAAATAATTGCCCGGTGCTCAAGATACTGGGCTTTGACCCCCAGCCTAGCTTCCAAGGTCAGTCCGTCACTTCACCACAATAAGAAGTAGTCAGAGAGGGGATCTCCCTAACGAAATCACGAGACGGTCCCCCGCCACTTCCCCCAAAGACTGTCCCTCTTACCCGTTTTAGATGGCAGAAAAGATGTTGAAGACCCCTAAAATGTTGCTAAGTGTTTTAGGGACCCTCGGGTGGGTCTTTAAGGTGTGTTGGGTTCGTTTTAGAGAGTTTTAGACAGTTTTATTTTACTGATTTAGCGAATGGCCGTGAGCAAAATTGTCCAAAACGAGTGTTTAATAGATTGCAATTATACCACCATTGACATAAAAATATAGTAATAGGTATCACAATGTTTTAACCATCAAATGAGCATCACATATAAAGATCATACAAGATATTTAAACACATAACCATAGACCATTCACATGTGATATGCCAACAAGAGAGTAAAAAGATTAAACTTTAAGGCACTTAAATGTTTAAACCAATAAGCATGTAAGATGATTAAAGATAATTGCAAAGTATTGAGATGTGTGGGAGTTTAGATAATAAATGAAACCATGAGCAAGGATACTAAACCATTCACATCCAAACCCTAAGCACAATAAGATATGTGTGTTTAAAACATCTAAACTAACACCACATGAAGGTTACTTGTAAGATAATGAGAGATTAAAACCAACTACTAATGTATGTGAGATGCTAGCAACAAAATAAAGATCAAACTTTTAGAGCATTAGGTGTTCTAAACCATAGGTGTGTGAGGTGACATAAATTACTTGCAAACGTTAAGATGTGTGAGAGCTTAATGAATGAGAGATCTAGAGCATAAGCATGAGTGTTAAGCTATCACTACCAAAACATAAACAAGATATTCACATATGCATCAAAGTGTGTGAACAATTATACCATGTGCAATGTGAAACTATTGAATCAGATCTTAAATGTGTTGAGTGCTAACAGAAATACACTAGGCCGTGAGTGCATATGTGAGGTAGGTCTGTGAGCACTTAGGCACACTAGGCCGTGAGGGTGTGAGGGTGAAACCGTGGGTTCCAACAGCAAGTCAAGCCGTGAGCCAAAGGGCTGTTGGGTCATGGGCTAATGCATTCAAAACAAGGCAAGGCCGTGAGCAACCAAGGGAGGCTGGGCTGTGAGCAAAAGGGGCTAAAAATGTGCCAAGGCTGTGAGCTTTTTGAGGCTAGGCCGTGAGGACAGAAGAGGGCTTCACAAATGGCTTTGGCCGTGGGCTTGAGTGGTGCTAATATGTGTCTAAAACTTAGATCCAAACCACAAGAAAAATGCTAAGTTACCTAAAGAAAATGACTTGTAAATCAAATGAACTTAGCAAGTAAAGGACATTAGGACATCATCATCATATGCATGTAAGATAAAATAGATAACTTCAAAGATATAGATCTAGAATATAGAAGCACAATTGAAACTATCTAACCACTTAACATGAAAAGCAATAGCATATGAGAGATAATGAAAGGAAACTAAGCTTGCAAATGTAGATCTATCTAGGATATATCAAATAGGAAAGCAAGATAAACACCACAAGTTGATTTCCTTAAGCCATGGGCGATATTGGGGATGACTCCCCCAAGGTGCCGGCAAGTGAAACTACCACTACCAAGATAAACTTGCACAGGAAAGGGGGGCTTTGAGTCAAGCCACTCTGGTGAATCAGAGGCGTTTTTGAATATGAACGAAGGACAAGCTGCTGGCCTACCCCTCAGGCAAGAAATATCTTGACAATGCTAGCAAGCATTAGATTTATTCTACTTAACAAGTGAAAGAATGAAAGAATGAACACCACTTCAATGGTCAAGGTGGTGGCAAGCCTACCGATATTGACCAAGGAGGGTAGCTGATATAAGAAAAACAAATGAATGAATGAAATGTAAGTTAAACTAAGTTATACAAACAATATAATGACTAGATCTAAGTTATGTTACTTTTAGGGCCCAAAACTACTTAGAAAACTTCAAAATTTTATGGGAAAGCAAGATAGAAGAGGAGAGATGTTACCCAAGCTCAAGAAGAGCAAGCTTGGAAGCCTCCTAGGTGTTGTATGCAGCATGTACTTCCGAAATATGACGCTGCCCTGCAAAATCAGCAAGCAAAAGCTTGCTGGAAATGCTGCAAAACACCAAGACAAGTTACAGAAATTTTCTGTGTATACACAGAAAATTTCCAGCAAACAAATATGATAGAAAAATTATATTTTTGACCTATCTAAGACTAATACATTAGCTGAAAAATAAGTTGGAATGAGTGCAATAGAGAATATGATAAAGGAAAGAAGTTTTGGAGTGTTTGTAAGCTTCAAGAGTAGACTTCTCCACAAGCACTACCCAAGTGAAACCTTTGAAAATGACCTGCAAAAGCTTAGTGCAAATACGAATATGGTATAGATAGTTTTCTTTGATCAACAATAGGAGGAGATAACTACAATCCTAAGCTATCAAAGATAAACATAAACTAGCAATGACAACATTCAACTAGTTTACCCAAGCAAGACAACTTGTACCCAAGATCTAATTACCATAAACAAATCCACAAAAAGTTAGCAATATCACCTCATATGCTTGGAATGTAAAGGATAACTATAAACACACCAATGATCCTCCAAAGCTTTTTCTCATTACCAAAATTTGGAGAGTATTGTAGCCACCGGTTTGCTACTAAACCTCCAAGAGAAATGAATGGATGGCAAAATGGCAAGAGCAAGAAGATAGAATGATGAAAAATTTCAGCATAATGGTGTTAGCAAAAGATTGGTAAAGAAAAAATGAGGGGAGGGGTTTCTTTTATACCTTTAGAGGAAAAAGGATAGGGTCTAGATCATTGCCAAGTGTTAACACTTGAGCAAGAGAGTGAATCCCAAGAGAGGGGGCGCCCTTTTAGGGTTTGGGAGAGAGAAAAACGAATTGGTGAGGTGGAGGGTGTAGATAGGTTAGGAAATCTTCTAGAAGGGGTGCACTAGGCATCCTAGGGGGGCCCAAATGCTAAAATTAGCAAGTGGTTAGAGTTTTGGAGAGTTGTAACAACTTTCCATTAAGAGGGGGCGCCCCAACAAGGAGGGCGTGAGCTTTTTGAGGAGGTTAGAGTGTGGTAAGGTTAGGTTTTTGTTCTAGTTAGGGTTTTGGTGTGTCTAGGGGGGCGCTAACTTGCTCATTGCCACCTTAACATCCACTCATTAACTCAATATTACAATGATTTTGTGATATTTTAATAATATCACCTTAGCAATTAAAATTGTTGTTTTTGCCCTAACTGACTCTAAGTGGACTAAGACATAGCAAAATTAGTCCGACTGAGCTGAAACTTGGTCAGTGGGTGTAGGGAGTGATATTCCATTCATTTTGAGCACAAATACTCCTATCTTTCTCCCAAAGACGAAGTTTTTACAACATTTAGCTCAAAAAATAATTAATTAATTAAATTTTAAATAATTTAATTAATTAAAAAAAACTACTTAGACTCGACGGAATTCCGCGAAACTTCAGACACTGCCTAGCAAGGTCATTTACAATAATCCTAAAAGGTTACTCAATTAACGAGATCACCAGAGCGCCTTCCACCACTTTGGAGGAAGCCTGTGGAGGGAAAAACTCAAGGGAAGTCGGCGAGGAGCTTGTCTGGTCGACAACCTGAGGATAAAAAACCCTCAATGAAAGGAACTCCCCTGGTGTCAACATCCAAGGTACCTGACCTAACTATGATCCATGCAGACATTATTACATTATAAACCCACGCAGGGGTGCGGAAATTCCGTTTACAAATATTTAAGTGCTGGTGTATAAAACACCCAGTAGAACCATCTCTGTCTCTGACATAGAATAATCTTCATGATAATGAGTTGACCCCTGTGATAAACAGGCGGTCAACATGCTCAAAGCAGAAAATTTGATCAGACTGGGCTCACGAGAAGAATTATCAACAATGCACAAGCTCGACTGATGAGTAGAACACATGCAGAACGTCTAGAATTTATAACAGAGTGGGCAATGAGTGGAAACGTGTCAGGGGACACTGGATTCCTGGCAACGAGATGTTTTGAAGAAAACTAAAAATTTTCTATGGCACATCCGCGTGATGAGTAGGTTTTGGGGCGTGCGAGACGCAGTCAATAGGATTTGTAGAGGGTCTGTGGGACGATCACCTCGATTTTTCATTTCCCTAGTCTCCATGATGAGCTGATGATGGTTCACGCGCTTGTGGATGCGACTTCTATTTGCACAAATTGCCTCGACGTAAGGTGTCTAATGAACTCCCTTATGATAGGATCTGATTCTTTTGGAACATTCTCCTACTTTTGGCACATGTTCGGCTCTGACATCCTTTCCCGACTCCAAGGGCCAACCGGCCACTGGCGTGACTTCAACTCTTACATTTTTCCATACCTGATCTTTCATTTTGTGGCACGCGGATTTAACCCATCCTAAAAAGAGAAAATATGATGACGTTAACAGAAGTGGTGCAATCAATTCAAAGGGTTGCAGAGATTGTGTAAGTATCAAACAACCAAGTTTAGCAAGCTTTACATGTATGCACCAGTCTGGATTCTTCACGCTTACACTTTTTACATATATTTTTCCAAGTGTTGTTCTATACGCAATATCTAAGAGATTTTAATTTCAATTGAAGGAAAGATTCCTCCAAGTATTAAGCAAGAATGGCTCAGCAACCTCACCGAGAAATCCAAGAGAAACTGGGTCAAAAAATCAACAAGGTGATGAAGGATATCGAACTCCCTGAGTTCTACACACTCGACGACTTCAATGACTTGCGCGACATAGTTGAATCACACACCAAGCAATATTCATTATTGGCCGAAGAGCTAGCGAAGGTCACTGACACAGTGCCAGGACAAGTGCAACAATTTATGGAACACCCGATAAGAGCTCGGGCTGTGCTGCAGTAGTTAAGCATCAGTTTGGTGAAATATCAGGCACGTGCAGTAAAGATCAAAGAGATTTGTGAGGCTCCGATCGAACAACACAGATTTCCATATGCCCACACCTATGAGGAGTTGTTCATTAGTTGGTCAGAGTATGAGAAAAGTCACCCTTTCAAAGTAATATCTTGAGATGATTGTTGGAAAACTGTTATGAGAGAACACAACATGGCAAATTTTGTTTTGTTTAACTGCACTTTGGCCATTATTTTTAGTTAATTTTATGTTATAGATAAGAACATCGATCGATTAGTTAAGGGTCGATGGTTGTTGCAAGAAACTCTCTTTTTTGGTTTTGTTAAGAACTATTTCTGAGCTACCTTTGATAGAGAAGTCCTTCTGGACCAGAGACAAGTTATATTTTCATCAAATGCATGTGTGATTGGACGTGGAAAAGAACTATTTACTATCTTGTCTCATGAATGGATGTTGTAATGAGTAAGAGCTATTGAATCTATTGTTAAGTTATCTAATGCATTGTTTTACAATTCTTTTCTTTAATGATGAAGATGAATCGTTGTGTTATTATGTGATGGATGATTAGAGTAGGTGAATCTATTGTTTACATCTTATATCGGTCCCACCTAAGAGAAAATACAAAAAGAGAAAGTCTGAACTGAAGGAGACGCCTTCGCAAGAAAACGTAAAGCTCATCGATTAAATTGGTCGGATCGCAAGATCTGGAGAACCATTCCACTATTAAACGCTGCAGAGTCTAATTGGGCCTCAGTGGCAGGTTTGGTTCCTGCTGTTGAACTAAAGGGATTTAGGACCCATCAACAAAATTAGCACTAGAAGGAGGGCCCAAGAATGAATGGATGAACACATATTTCATATAATATTTCAGACAACCTGTAGATTCAAAACAACCCACATGCATGGCTAATCATTCCCAAGACAACCCACACACACTGAGTACTCCTGAAACGAGTAGCTCACCCCATCTTGAGGAAGAACACTTGTTCCCTGACATACCTTACACTCTCCCTCACGAGGAATTAAATCAATTCAGAAGAATCACAAGAGCATACACTCGACAGATTGGTGCGTTATCTTTAGCTCTAATACTTCCTCGAAGACAAAAAATAAGTAGACCAGTGGTCAATACTCCCGACAAGGTTTTAATTCACACAGTAGAAGACCTAATAGATTTCGCAATCATCGAAATCGAACATCCTCTGAATCTGATCCCCGAAACGCCAGCCGATGACGTCTCTGAACCAGACCATCTTTCGGAAGAGGAGGAGTTTAACTCAGAATTTGAAGATATGGAAGATCACAATGACCATGATGAAAAAAGGAGAAACCCACCTCAAAACAATCAACCTTGGTTGGCTAGAGATGATTTGGCCATCCCAGGGTGAGTCCATAACCTTCCCCAACATCTAGAGAAGTTACTTCCTAAGTTTGTTCCCGAGACCTCAGGATTGCCTGAAGATCATATAAAGAAATTTATACTAGCGATCAGACTTATGAACATCCAACATGAAGACGTAGTTTGTAGGTTGTTCCCCTACACTTTTGAGAACTCTGCCTCCACATGGTATTTCAACTTACTTTTAGGATCCATAACTAGTTGGACAAAGTTTCAAAAGGATTTTCTAGATAAATTCGTCGAAGAAACCACTACAGGAGCTTTGATGGTTGAATTGTTCGCCGCCACCATGAGTTCAAAGGAGAAGGTTAAAGATTTCAATCAAAGATTCAAAACCATCTTAAACGAATTCTAGCTCGAAGCTAAACCAACTCAGGAGTTGCAAATAGAAGTATATGCTAATGCGCTCCCAACTTCTATTTTCATGTTTGTGAAGAGGGCCGCCAAACGAACCTTAGCTGAGAATTTTGAAGAAGCCAAAAAGATAGAATTCTAGATGAAGGGATGTAAGGAAGGTCAGGTCTCGTTAGTTAAAAAATAAGTCCAACCTCCCCCCAAGACAGGACTCCTTTTGACTAGACCGCCAACAAAACAAGAAAAACAAGCTCTCGAAAAGGGTAATGGAGATATAGAAGACCTACAACGCATGGTTAAGAAATTATCAAATGAGATCATAGACATGAAGAGAAACATGGGGGAAGGAAACCAAGGCCAAAGGCCCTATAAGTCTTTATTTAAAAGAAACTCGTCGTTCAAAGCAATTGAACCTCCCCCAACTAACCTAAATATCGATTTAGGAAATGTAGCATCCGATTCTTTATGTACTTATCACCAAGAAAATCACTCTGAAAGAGACTACCCTCAATGGGTGCATGCCATGAATTTAATGGTCAATCGATTCCTAGACGAAGTCTCCCTAACCGAACAACCAATCGGGTTAGTTATGAATGTCGTTGATCAGTAAGAGATTGATCCACCAGAAGATACAACCATGCTGATATGGGATCCTGACCTAATTATGCCTTCTGGCGACTTATTTCAGGTTCAGGAAATACCCGCAGAGATCTCGGTTGCGCAAACGCAAAGTAAGGGTCCGCCTGTCTCAAAAGATCCTACTACTACCCAAACTTCAGGAGGAAGAGCCACTCCTGATCACCCGAAAACACCTTTTTCTCCCCGTAAGAACCCTATTAGCATCCATACCCGATAATCACCCAAACTGGAGTACACTGTAATTGAAGATTTGAAGAAGTTGAAGGCTAATATATCAGTTATGGACATATGTAGAATCCCTCAGCAAAAAGACTTCCTTCTACAAGCTTTGAAATCAGTAGAAAACCCTATGACAAGCAATGAACCGCAAAGAAATCTAACTTCCACAGATCTAGTAAATAAACCAACGGTGAATACCTGCTTGGAAGATAAGAAGGGAAAACCCTTTGTCCCACCGTTCCTTTTAACGTTTGAAGTTTTCAATAGGAACCTCCACAATTGTTTGGTCGATTCAGGAGCATCTTCAAACGTTATGCCAATGTCTATTTGCAAGAAATTAAATGTCGCTCCTCTCAAAAGCAATAAACTTGTAATACAACTAGACAGAACCCAGGTCAAAGTCATGGGGGAACTCAAATATGTAATGATTAGAATAGCGACACATCCTAAGTTTGTGCAAGTGATTGATATTATCGTAGTAGATATCCCAGAAGCTTATGGATTGTTATTGAGCCGAAATTGGTCTAAGAAGTTAAACGGATACTTCAATACAGACTGGGCACACCTTTGGCTACCATTGAAGGGATACAAGATTATGATCAGAATTGATAGTGAAAGGTATCTGAAACATATTTTCACTGATTTAGAAACCCTGAATGAACCCTCATTGATAGATTTACCAGTGTCAGGCAATTATTCATGTGATTCCTACTTCGACAACTTCTCCCCTTTCTCGTCTAATGTCCCTCTTACTCAAAATTTTGAAATCGTTTTTCAAGAGAAATCGTTGATACCGACAGAGGAAACTCCCCTCTGTCAAGGACCTGTGCTAGAAATCACGGAACAAAATTTAGGAGAGTAAGAAAGTAATAATAAAGAAGAAATAGACAATTCTCGTTCACAAATTTGGACCAGATACTTTGATGGATCTAAGTCATAGGAAGGATCTGGGGCAGGGTGCATCCTCATTGATCCAAAGGGTAAACGACATTTCCTATCCTATAGACTTGAGTGTACTTCGAGTGCACAAAAAACACTACCAAGTATAAAGATCTAGTACAAAGGTTAAAGAAAGCCATAGACTTAAGTGTCAAAGAATTGAAGGTTTTCAGAGACTCAGAGATTATCGTTAGACAAGTAAGGAATACTAAACATTGCAATTCCCCACACCTAAAGAATTATCAACATGAAGTGCATAGGTTAATAGATCATTTTGAAGCTTTCAATATTATAGCGATCCCCAGAGCAAATAATATCCTTGTTGATTCCCAGGCCATAACTGCTTCAAGGTTGTCACCTTTAGAAGATTACGAAGCCTCCCGGTTCACTGTGGAACTACTTTACAAACCATTGGTGCCTAACAACATTTCTAATTGGAAAGTCTTTGAAGGAGATGAACATATCATAAAATTTTTGACTAACCAAGATAATTTCAAAGACCTACCTATTGACGATGAATTATTCCAGGAACAATCAACAGAAACTGATCCTCAGACAGGTCAACCAACTGACAAATCGAAGTCTCACACAATCCCAAAAGGGATAGCTAATTTAGAGAATCTCTTTGACCTAAAAGGACGATTTAAGGGGCCCAAAAATGCGAAGACCTGTAGTTCATGTCCCATGCATGAAACTATAAATCTTGGAACCCCGGAAAACCCAAAGAATGTAAATCTTGGCAAGACTATATCTAAAGAGGAAAGAATGACTTATCTCAAACTATTCAGACAATATCAAGATGTATTTGCATGGTCCCACCGAGATCTGAAAACTTATGACACCTGTATCATTCAACACACTATATCGTTAAAACCTAAAGTGAAACCCTTCCAGCATAAGCTCTAGAAGTATCACCCATCCCTGGAACCTCTCATGTGTCAGGAGTTGAAGAAACTTTTAGATGCCAAAATTATCTTCCAAGTTAGGCATTCCGCGTGGGTATCAAATTTGGTCCCTGTGAGAAAAAAGTTTGGAGAAATCCGCTTATGCGTAGATTTTAGGAACCTCAACAGAGCTTCAGAAAAGGACAGCTACGCAGTCCCAACAATGGAGCAACTCTTGCAGACCGTATTTGTCTTTGAGATTTTTTTTCTGTTGGACAGTTTCTCGGGTTACAACCAAGTTTTGGTTTCAGAGGAAGACCATTTGAAAACTACCTTTCGAACCAAGTGGGGAACTTTCGCTTACAAACGCATGCCCTTCAGGTTGATCAACGCAGGGACAAATTTTCAAAGGGCAATGGATGTAGCATTTCGAGGTTGATCAATAGATGTGTGGTAGTGTGTCTGGATGACGTAACTGTGTATTCAAAGAACATAGAGGAGCACATCCAACACTTGACCTAGATTTTTGAAAGGTGTAGAAAATACGGTATATTCTTAAACCCGAAGAAAACTATATTTGGTGTGGAGGAAGGAAAGCTATTGGGTCATATTATATCCCAAGATGGCATTCGCATAGACCCTGAGTGAGTCAAATCTATAACTCAAATCCCGTTACCTCACAACAAAAAGACAATGCAATCCTTCTTTGGGAAAATCAATTTTGTAAGAAAATTCACACCTAATTTCACTGAGACTGTCAGAACACTACAAAATATGATCCACAAATATGTTGAATTTAAGTGGGATGATGAACGAAAGGATGCTTTCAACAATATTAAAACTGTTATATCTCAAGCCCTCGTGTTATGAAGTCCCGATTTTAATAGATATTTCTTCCTCTATACTTTCGCCTCCAACCAATCGTTAGTTGCAGTATTGAATCAGAAGGATGATGACAACAACAAGGCCCCGGTGTCATTCATGAGCACTAACCTCCAAGGAGTCAAACTTAATTATCTTGCTATAGATAAATAGGCCTATGCATTATATAAAGTAGTAAAACAGTTCAGATCTTACATCCTCAAGAACCATACCAAAGTAATTGTACCTCATCCTGCATTCTGATCCTTGTTCACTCAGCAAGAGATGGGGGAAATAAGAGGGAACTGGATGGCAGTAGTCCAAGAATTTGATCTAGATACAAAACCTGCCAAACTAGTTAAAGGGAAAGGGTTATGCAAACTTGCGGCTGAAGCCCAGGACCAAGTAAATGAAGACTCCAGATGGGAGAATGAAATGAAATTATGGTTTGGTGAAGCTTCATACATTTCCCCAGGGCCAGAGTCTTGGTATGAGAATTTGAATTATCTCTTGCACCATGGGACTTGCCCAAAAAATCTCAATCCTAGGGAAAGGAGAGCTCTCAGGTTAAAATCCGCACAATATCGCCTCATAAATTCGGTACTCGTCCAGGTTAATTATGTCAGGGTACTCTTAAGATGTCTCGAATGTGAAGACGCAGACAAATTTCTGAAGGAACTCCATGATGGCCCTGCCGGTGGACATTTTGCAAGAAACACCACCGCTCATAAGATATCGAGAGCTGGTTATTATTGGCCCACTTTGTTTAAGGACGCTCAAACTTACGCTAGAAACTATAAGACTTGTCAAATAAGCGTTGGGAGAGAGAAGAGAGCGCAGTTCCACTCCAACCCGTGACTGTTTCTAGGCCTTTTGAGCAATGGGGGTTAGATATCATAGGAGAAATTACACCAAGCTCTTCAAAACAACACAAGTACATACTTGCTGCCACTGATTACTTCACGAAATGGGCAGAAGCTATTCCTCTAACCCATGTAAACGAGAAGTTAGTAATCCAATTCATAGAACAACAATTAATCACAAGGTTTGGTGTCTCTTCTGTCCTAGTTTTTTATAATGCAGCTTATTTTTCTTCCACCTTATTAACAAAGTTTGCACTAGGCAAATGAATCATAATTAGGTACTCTGCAAATTACTATCCACAGGGAAACAGAGTGGCAGAGTCAACTAATAAGAACCTAATGAGAATATTGAAGAAAACGGTTGCGGACAATCAGAGAAATTGGCATAATCTACTCCATAACGCTTTATGGGCCGATAGAGTCACACCCAAGGAAGCTATAGGAAATTCCCCGTACTTTCTGGTTTATGGGCATGAAGCCATTCTCCCAAATGAGCTTTATCTTCCATCTCTCCAACTTGCACAAGATTCCAGAGGACAACCTTCATCAGTCATACAACAAAGAATTGATACTCTGCTCATGTTGGAAGAAGAAAGGGAAAAAGATAAATCAAAATTCATAGCCCACCAGCAGATAGTTAAAAGATGGTTTGACAAGCATAAGGCTAAAGAGAAGAATTTTGAAGTAGGAGACTTAGTCCTAAAATGGGACAGAGCAAACGAGCCAAAAGGCAAACATTCTAAGTTTCAAAATCTATGGCTCAAACCTTTCCAGGTGGCTGAGAAGATTGGGGCGAGCACTTATCGGTTACAAAATCCGAGGGGGGAACATGACGCCCTCATAGTAAACGACCAAGCCCTAAAACAATATTTCNTTTTTGTTGAGTTTCATTTTATGTTTCGTGTGTGTGTTTCATAGGTTTGTTTCAGCTAGCTCGATTGCGATTTGGCCTTTGTTTTCTTTTACTGTTTTGATTTCCACACTTTTGAAGGTTGTGTTTAGCAAGACAATGGTTGACCTCAAATAATGTGACATAGCGAACTCCGTTCCTAATTCATCGTTCACAGTCAACACAAGAAGCACGGAGGAACTTGTGGTTGTTTCGAGGGGTCCTCTATCTAATCCACGTAGATGAACAACCTTGGAGAAATGCAAAAAGGTTTTCTCGGTGGTCTGGTGAAACCTTAAGGGAAAGTTAGTAAGATGAAAAGGACTACATGAACCCTGAAGATATAGCTAGCAAAGGATTCACCTTAACCATCTCACTTTGCAAATTAAACAGACGTCATCCTCTCTCACTCGCTCAGGGCATTCTGCCAAAATAAAATTTAATACCAAAATGAGTGAACAATGGGAGAGGGTATCCAAATATCTCCATCAGGGCTATGGATGCTCGTTGGCAGTGGAGCAACACGGTAGCAAGTGAGTAAAAGTAACTAAAGGCTCCATGCCAGTGAATTCTTTACTAGATTTTTGTCAAAGAGGGCATGAGTCAAGGTTACAGGAAATGAAGGAGGAATAAAGGTTAAAAAACCCCATTGGCAGATCCGGAAGCATCAACAGAAGAATTTCAAATGAAAGGGTAAAAGAGGCTCTGATTTAAAACCAATTAAGTTCTCCACCTGCTTTCACATCAGCCGAGCCTGAAGGAGGAACAAAGATTTTGCTTTTGCCCAATAAGTTGCCATTTGTTGAGCACTCAACACACCCTAAAAAGTCTATGTCAAATTTTACTTTTTGGGTACCACTTGATCTTTTTGCACTGTCTGATTGGACTTCAATATGGAAAAATTTGCCTTTGCTTATCATTTGGACTCTCGTTAAGTCTTCCAAAGTTTGTTTGAATCTGTGAAAACCCATAACTTAAAAGACTAACATTTAAATAAAGAATCGACAGTCAAAACTTTTCCCTGACGCGCTCAAAGATTCGGCATCGGGAAGAATTAAAAAATGATAGAGAATCACTCAAGAGAACCGAGGTCACCAAGCATCGATTTTTCGGCATCGACAAATGGAAGACGCTCTTTCGGGACAAGCATCACACAACGATATCACCAACAACCGATTCCCTTTGGCGTCGGTAAAGGGAAAAAAGAGTAAGCACTGGATGAAGAAAGAAATAATATCACCGATTTTCAAAACGTTTTCGACATCGGGGGTTTTCGAGGACAATAACCCAAAAAGAAACTACGCGATAGGTTTATCTCTGAAGGCCGATCCTCGATACCTTTTCAACATTGGCAGTCCCAAGTTTAGCTTAGAGTGCATGACTTGAAAAAAGTCCCGATTCCGACCAATGCCCACGAGCTAAGTCCCCGGTCGTCAGTACCATGAATCCCAAGCCAGTAGTGCCATGTCAGCACCATACAATGAAATCAATCGACGTTGAAGGTTTTTCGCAAAAGGATATCAATGAAAATACAATGTAACTCAGAGAACCACTAAGTATAATGATGAGACTAACTTACAAGAAAATTAGACAAAGAACACAATAGATACACACACAAAGGAAAGACACGATGCATCCATTTAAAGACTTTATATTAGATCCCCATCAAGCTCATATTACATACAAGAGACATTGTCTACACCTTTTGGGCCAATCAACCCAGTTTACATTAAGAACATGAAAACTTTCATAAAAAATGAAAACTATCAAAATTGTGTGTCACATTTGAGAATACAAAATGGAGTTCGTCAATCATGCCTCTTCTGCGTGCAGAATTTCTCCCCGGTTGCTTCACGCACCTTGAGATGTTTTCATTTTTTGTTCTTCTGACACCATGTGTGCTTCACACAGTTGCACGATTGTATCTTTCGCTTCCCGAAGCTGTCTCTTGAGCCATGTTATGTTCCCTTCACGACCTTGCGATGTTGACACCTCAAAGGTCTTTGTCGTCAATTGTTGTCTTAATTCTCTATTTTCCTGGTAGAGTTCAACGATGGCGAGTTGTGCATGCTTTAACTACTGAGTCGGCTCTAAAACGTTAGAACCCGAGGCATTTGTCCTCCTCGTTCTACTCCCTCTTCCCCAACTTGTGTTTTCAACAGGTTCTAGCTGGATAGCGCACATAAGTAATGTCTCGACGACCGATCTTGCGCACGACTCGATTGGGATTTGGTTTCCACAAGCTTCCTTATTCTTCTTTGGCCTTCCTCTTCTCCAGGGTATTTGTTGTTGGGGAGGCATAGCTTCCAACGTTCGTCCTCCCGGCGTAACTTCTTCCACTTCGGCCTCCACATGGGGTGGTACCGTCATTTCTGCGCATAGGTCAAAGTCTCCCTTGGAAGCCTCGGGAATGCCCGCTGGGAATAAGAACGAATTCCAGACGTTTTGGGGCTTAAGCCTGGCACTCTGGCTGCTTCGCATGCCCCGTCTTGCGTTTTGAGGAATTCCCATGGTGCAACAATGTATCTGTCTTATGCATGGGGAACTTGACAAGGGCCCAAAGCGGAAAATTTGATCAAACTAGGCTCGCAAGAAGAATTACCAACAATGCACAAGCTCAGCTGATGAGTAGAACACATGTGAAATGTCCAAAATTTATAACATAGTGGGAAATGAGTGAAAATGTGTCAGGGGACACTAGATTCCTAGCAATAGGATGTTTTGAAGAAAACTAAAAAAATTATATGGCACATCTGCGCAATGAGTAGGTTCTGGGGCGTGCGAGACACAACCGATAGGAGTTGCAGAGGGTGTGTGGTACGTCCACCTTGATTTTTCATTTCCCCAGTCTCCATGATGAGCTGATGATGGTTGACGCGCTTGCAAATGCGACTTCTGCTTGCACAAATTGCCTCGACCTGAGGCGCCTAACGACCTCCCTTATGACAGGATCCGATTCTTTTGGAACATACTCGTACTTTCGGCACATGTTTGGCTCTGACATCCTTTCCCGACTCCAAGGGCCAACCGGCCACTGGCGTGACTTCAACTCTTACATTTTTCTGTACCCAATATTTCATTCTGTGGCACGCGGATTTAACCCATCCTAACAAGAGAAAATATGATGGCGCTAACAGAAGTGGTGCAAGCAATTCGAAGGGTTGCAGAGATCGTGTAAGTATCAAACAATCAGGTTTAGCAAGCTTTACAGGTATGCACCAGTCTGGATTCTTCACGCTTACACTTTTTACATATATTTTTCCAAGTGTTGTTCTATACGCAATCTCTAAATGATTTTAATTTCAATTGTAGGAAAGATGCCTCCGAGTATTAAGCAAGAATGGCTCAGCAACCTCACCGAGAAATCCGAGAGAAATTAGGTCAAAAAATCAACAAGATGACGAAGGATATCGGACTCCCCGAGTTCAGCACACCCGACGTCTTCAACGATTTGCGCGACATAGTCGAATCACACACCAAGCAAGATTTGTTATGGGCCAAAGAGCTAGCGAAGGTGATCGACACAACGCCAAGACAGGTGCAACAATTTATGGAACACCCGATAAGAGCTCGGGCTGTGCTGCAACAGTTAAGCGTCAGTCTGGTGAAATATCGGGCACATGCAGTAAAGATCAGAGAGATTTGTGCGGCTCCAATGGAAAAACACAAATTTCCATACGCCCACACTTGCGAGGATTTGTTCATTAGTTGGTAGGAGTATGAGAAAAGTCACCCTTTCAAAGTAATATCTTGAGATGACTGTTGGAAAACTGTTAGGAGAGAATGCCACGTGGTGAATTCTATTTTGTTTAACTGCACTTTAGCCGTTATTTTTAGTTAATTTTATGTTATAAATAAGAGCATCGATCGATTAGTTAAGGGTCGATGGTTGTTGCAAGAAACTCTCTTTTTTGGTTTTGTTAAGAACTATTTCCGAGCTACCTTTAATAGAGAAGTCCTTCTGGACCAGAGACAAGTTATATTTTCATCAAATGCATGTGTGATTGGACATGGAGAAGAACTATTTCCTATCTCGTCTCATGAATGGATGTTGTAATGAGTAAGAGTTATTGAATTTATTGTTAAGTTATCTGATGCAATGTTTTACAGTTCTTTTCTTTAATGATGAAGATGAATCGTTGTGTTATTATGTGATGGATGATTAGAGTAGATGAATTATTTTTCTTGCCATTATCTTATCGCATATGTGTTTTCTTTCTGATAATTAGTATCTCATATAGTAATTGGATGCTCACATGGTTAACGTATTAGTACTAGGCCCGTGATATAGAATTGTCGTCTGCATGCTTGAGTAGCGGGTTATCCCAAGCTCAACCTCTTCTCTATTATTTAGAACATTTTCCTGTTTTGTTGCCAAGTTGGTTTATACCGGCTTACATCTTATCGGTCCCACCTAAGAGAAAATACAAAAAGAGAAAGTATGAACTGAAGGAGACACATTCGCAAGAAAACGTAAAGCTCATCGATTAAATTGGTTGGATCGCAAGATCTGGAGAACCATTCTACTATTAAACGTTGCAGAGTCTAATTGGGCATTGGTGGTGGGTTTGGTTCCTGTTGTTGAACTAAAGGGATTTAGGACCCATCAACAAAATGTCACATAACTCCTCACGGTTTGAGAGTTATGGCCTTACGAAGTTGGAGGACCCTCATGTGTTGGCTAGAAGCCCCAAAATGTCAAAGTAGTCAAAGTGGTTTAAGAGATTTTAGAAGGTAAATAATAAAGTGAAGTGATGAGTGTATTATAAGTCAAAGTGAATACAAAAGAAATTATTTAAATAATAAAGTTAATGGAGAAATTAGAAGTGGGTTAACCTTAAAATAATGAAAGTGGGTTGAGATGGTTAAAAGGTAACCCCTTGAGGAAACTACATGAAAGTATAAATAAGAGGCAAGGCTCTCTGACTTTAATTACACTTGAGCATATTGAATATCTACGGGTGACCGAGGTAACCAAAGGATATCTAAGTCGAATTTCAGAGGGAAGGTGAAGTAAAGAAGGCTGAAATTCAAAGGAGGATAAATTCTTTTGATGATGCTTTCTAAGGTATGTTATTTACAGGTCATCTCACCATTTTCGCAATAACTTTTTTTCTAGAATGATTCAGACTGTGAAATTGGGAGTCCATTGAGGAAACATATCCAAGTAGTCGTGGTAAGAATTTCATCTTGTGGGTCGTTGTATTGTTGGAGTTACACTCCGTGGAATATAGGGTTTGTGGCTAGTCCCGAAACTAGTCTAAAACAAGTGTTTCGGGTAAAAACGTCATAACTTATTCATAACATATCCAAATTTAGTAAGACCAAATGTGTTGGTTAGAGTACAATCTATAGTATTCTGTGTACAATTTTCAGATCCATACAACAAATATTCCGTGTCAAGAATGCTCTAGAAGTTCACTCTCTAGAATAAGCCAGAATTCAACAAGGTATGTCATTTTTTCTATAACTCCTTTTCTGAGAGGTTCCAAGTAGTGACACCTGCAGGAATTGCATAAAAAACATTGAAGAACATTGTGTACTATTTTCATATCTTTATTCATTACAGGTACATAGTTATGATTATTCCAAGTTAGGGTTGTTGACTAATCCAAAACTATTCATGTGAGACTAAAGTAAAGTTTGATGAAAATGCTAGTCTCTTGTTGTTAAAATTAATGAAGGTTTGCAGGTATGTGATCATATAAACTAGGTCTATTACAAAGTTACAAATCAGATTTGGATGATGAAACTGATGAGGGCTTTTGGTTGAGGCACATGTTGGGTACATGGTTGAGACAAGTAGTTGATGAGTTGGCACATACATGAGGTGTATAGTTGATGATGTTGGTACATCTTGATGAGTCATAGTTGATGAGTAGTTGATACATGATTGGTACATACTTGGCACATGGTTGGAGGCACTTGTTAGTAGTATTGTTGACACATGGTTTATGGATGATGTAACCTACTTGTATTGGTGTATTATTAGAAGTACATATTGATCTTGGTGATGATTATGAGTTGTTGTGTTATGCTTGGTTGATACACATCTTTGAGAGTTTTCTTGGTGATTGATCTTGGTGAGTAGATCTGATTTGCTTAATAAGATTGATGAGACAAGTTGTTGTTATAGGTTGTTTGGACATGTTGTTGTGACATGTTATTTGTACAGGTTTGGTGCATGGTTGATGCACTTGTTCATGGTACACGTTGAGGTACAGGTTGGAGCATGGTTGATGCACTTGTTTATGGTACAGGTTGGTGCATGATTGATGCACTTGTTTATGGTACAGGTTGATGCATGGTTCAGGTTATTGGTACAAGTTTACAATAGTATATCTCACAGTGATAGTGTGACAGTGGTTCCATCATTCTACTTCTACGTCAGGGTGGTTTGACAGAGCAAGGACAGGTGGTTGTAGCCACCTTCCAGTTGTAGCCGGAGAACATATGGGATTGTAGCCTCCTTCTGGTTGTAGCCAGAGAATTGGGGAGTTGGAGCTTCTCTTAGGTTGTAGCCTGAGAAATTACGGGGTTGGAGTCTCCTTCCAGTTCCAGCTGGAAAACAAAGGAAGTTGGTGCTTCCAATTAATGTAATTATTAAAGACATATAAGAAAAAACATTATGTGGTTTTCTCCCGCTTTGGGTTTCCACATAAAAACACTGGTGTACTGTGTATGTGTATGATTGCTCATTTGTTCATTGTTTATTTACTCTACAACTATTGAATGATAATGCTACATTGATATAACACTTGCATATTGTGGTTAAAAATGATTGAATTGCTCTATTACTGATTCCCCCCTCTCAATAATCCAATAGAATATTCATAAGGTTTGGATTCAAGAAACCTCCAGTGTCGGGGGAAATTCCATAATTGCATTAAAAATTGAAGTTCAGAAATTTTTGCATAGTATTAGAGCTTTTGTCATCGAGATCACTCTTTTGGTGAAAGAGGGAGTTGGTACTTTAGTTTTTGGACCTTAGATTAAAACTTCGGTGTGCTCGAGATTAGCACGTGCACCTGTGAATTTTTTTTATGTGTTGAAACCTTAGTTTCTATTGTGATGAGAGATGATGGATCTAATATATTGATGGTTTTTATGGATGTATCTTCAATAGGTGTGATGCCTAGGAGGACCTGTGATAGGTCGTTGATTTGTTCCAAGGTTTGCTAGTATGTTTTTTCTTGTGATAAGTGATAGATCTACATGATTATTGGCTAGTATGGTTTTATATTCAACATGCAAGATGCCCAAGAGGACTTGTTATAGATCGTTGATTTGATCCAAGGATTTCCATTATGTGTTCCCCCATGAAAGGTGGTGGATCTACCTGATTGTTGGCTAGTATGGATTTATTTTCAGTGGGTGAGATGCCTAATAGGACCTGTGGTAGGTGGTTGATTTGTTCTAATGGATAACATTGTGTTCTACTTCATTTATGGATGTCATGAATTTATTTTCAATATGTGAGATTCCTAGGAGGACATGTGATAGGTTGTTGATTTGTTGTAGTAGATGTTAGTGTACTTTCACATGTGATAGGTGGAGAATCTTCTTCATTGATGGTTGGTATGTGGTTTATATTTCAATGGGTGTAATACCCAAGAGGACTTGTAATAAGTGGTTGACTTGTCCAAGTGTATACTAGTGTTTGGAGTGGATTGATTCTTGTGATAAGCATGCCAGACAACTTAAGTGTTCGTTGATTTTTGGAGCTTGGGATGCATAGATTCATTACGTGACAAATTGATGATTATTGGCTAATCTATTTGGGTTGAGTTGTGATGGTAACCTTGCTCGGATTCAATGATTGTTGTAGATGGAGGGAGCTTCCAGTGTTATCCCTTGGGGATAGCATTAGTTGTACATCATGTACTTTTGTGGAGAGATTGATGGTGGATATGATAGCTAGTGTGATGCTAAGCTATTGGTGATCTTATGCATATGTACCTATGGTGGTGGACTCAATGATTGATTCCGAGCCTGCAATGGTTGGGAGTAGTGATGAGTACTAGGGATAGGGTTGTTAGGTTCTATGAAACAAAAGTAGTTGACCATGTTGCAACTCTTGTTTTAGGATTCTCTTAGATAGAGGGAGTTGATCATGATGAGGTTGTTACTTTAGTTGTTGGAACTTTTTAGGTGCATGTGACGGACTCTCATGTTCTCATTTGACGATAACTCATAAGTTATTGTTGCCTTTTCCCCTTGAGCTTGATATTTTAGAATCGACAAGTTGAGATGTATATAGGTTTCATCTTCTACTTTGATGGATCCAATCCACTTGTCTTGGTCTTGTATGGAGATGTGATTAACTTTGCATGATATCTTGAGCAACTCTTGATGCAGTGCCAAAGGATTTTGGCTCGTGGTTATGACTTTAGGGATGTTGGAGTTTTTGATAGGTTATTGTTGATGTCTTCCTTGTTCTAGGGTGATTTTAGAGTTGAGCGAGAAGTAGTGATCTAGAGTTATGTTCCTTCAAATTCACAAATGATTTTTCTTTTGGAGCCCCTAGCAAAGGGGAAGAGGGAGTAGCTTGGTTTGATGGTGTTAACCAAGTTACCTTGTATTATTCTTGCATGTCCAACATTCAGAGACCAAGTTGCAAATTGCATTGTTGATTGCTTGGAGATAGAGGCACCTTTGGTTGCTTGGTGAGAGATGCATCTTTGTGAGCAATGATTGCTTGGATGTTGAGGTGGGTAGACTTATACTTGTGGGTGTGACTCTTGTGGAGTAGGTATGATGTTCTATCATGATGGAGGAGTATTCTTTTAGTTTTGTGGAGGCATTGGAGTTACAAGTTGTAGTTTCAAAGGGAGTAGATGGGTGTTAAAAAAAACACATTTCTCGTAAAGAGGGAGTGTTATCTTTTGGGGTTACTCCAAAATTGTTTTCACCTTGCTAGGAGAGTGAAATGTCTCCTAACACCTTGGTGATGCTTCATGGACACATGGATGGCTTAGTTCAGGTGGATTCTTCACCTTGCTTAGAGTGTCAATGTGGCAGCCTTGCCTAAGGGGTTGATATTCTAGTTGGCTTGTTGACTTACCCATTGGTTGCATAGAATTGGGGAATTAGTTGTTAGACTAGGAGAGGTACCTACCTAGGAGGAGCTTTGGGCACCTAGAGGAAAGCACTTAACCCTTGGAGCTCCAAAATATGTGATATGAGGTATGTGGTGTGTTGTTCCTGAGTTTATACTTTAAGGCTCTAAAGTATACCGTCAAGGCATCCATAAAGGTAAAGGTAATTAAAAGGTAAGAATAAAAAAGAAGGGTAAATCAGAGTTGGTTTCTCAACTGCCTCTGTCTAGCTTCCCATTGTTCTTGGATGCTGATATCTCTCTCAATAGCTGCTCATGAACATTCTAATTCAACCTGGTTAGTTGATGTTTCTAGAATAGTATTAAAAAGGTTTAAAGAAATGCTAGTTTGATCTTGGAGGTCAGGTTCTACGTTGGGCTGTCTATTATTTGGGACAGTCACGGAAAATAAAATTTTAATTAAATATGAAAAGTTTGAAGATTTGTTGTTTTAGTTTTTAAGGGATGAAAAGAGAAAAAGAGTTTTGGAACTCAAAATAATAGCATAATAACAGTTGAGACCGTTTCCTGTACTTGAAACAATTTTAAGAATAGTGAAATAACAAAGTAGTATCGTTGTGAAAATATGAGGCTTTAATCAAGAAAGAATCTCATATTGTAACAGGAGACAAAGAGGAAAACGAGATTTCTAATGAAATGTAAAATATAATCATTCAAATGACCTACAGGTCTTGAAATCGCTGATAGCAATCACAGAGGAAAAACTGCAAATAATTCAATAACCAAATAAATTCAAACTACAATAGATGTGTGAAATAAACTTATAGTTAATCATTCATTAGAAAGACGTAAGAAGAAAACTATTGAAAAATATTGGAAATGGGGTAAAGAACACATCTTCAAGTTGACATAATTCAGAATCTCGTCTGTATTATTTATATCACAGTGGATTGGAAAACTCTTTAATACAATCGACTCTCTCAAAAACCAAAAGCCCTTTCTCAATCTTGTGAAAATATATTTATACATGATCACCAAACATTTTTTCCGTTGGTGATTAATTAACTTCCTAAGACTAACGGTTACATGAATGAACAATGTCAAACCGTTTACATTTCTATTCTAACTGCTTTATTATTCCAATGATGAAAATCTTCAAAACAGTATTTCATGTCTGCGTTGATGAACCTCCTCCTTCTGCTTTAAGACAATGAATACATTTGCCTAGAAACTGCACTAAAACTCTGGGAGCTTCTGGAATATCCTTTGCTTCAAATAAGAAAAACTTTCTCTGCAATTCTGGCAGACGATCTTCGATTATCTTTCTCGTAAACTTAAGAGTTTTTAGCTTTAAGTTAGGCATTACTATCCATTCGTCAATTTGAGTAACATTGATTACTTTTATTTGTGGAATCTCTGCCTGAATTTCTTCCAGCTCTTCTTTAAATCTTAACTTATGCTTGACAATATTAATTTCTCCTAACAACCCGGGACAATTGTTTTTTCCAATGTTCAATGAAGTTTTCTCTAAAAGATAAAAAATTCCTTGACAATTGTCATTAACTTCTCTAGTTATTCTTTTATTTTCTATGATGTCTGCCTCTGATACCTTGAGTATTACATCACCTTTAATCTGTTAGGAAACAGATAGTTTTTTAGCCTCCCCGAAATCCTATTTTTTTGAAAAAGCCACTGCTTTTTGGAAAGTTTCTCTGGCCACTTTTACTTCTCTTTCTTTCTGAAGAATATCTTCCAAGGATTTATTTGTTTCCTGAAAGTAATTCTGGACAAATTCCAGATTAAAAAACACTCCCTGTTGTTCTTTTTCTATCTTCATATGTATTTCCAATACCTGGGCCTGGAAGATTTCGAGCTCGACCACTTGATTTGAAATGGAATTAATCTTACCTTGTAATTGTTTATTTATTTCCTCTTGCTTTATGACCTGTGTTTGAGTGACCTGTATTTTCTAATTTGCTTCCTCTAAGCTTGCTTTCATTTTTTGAATCTCTTGAATATCATTTAATCAATCTTGTTCTAAACCCTTTTTTATCCCCCAACTGATATTTCTTTTGGTCTCTTTCAATTGACCCTGTAGCTGAGATATCATTTGGTCTTTATGTTCCAACATAGTTGTCAAACTGCCCACAGAGTATAAATTCGTCGACGCTAAAGCTCCCATTGTGCCCGTTATTTCTGTAGCAAATTCTCCCTCTTTAAGTTTTTGTCCATCTATAATGATTTTGTGCTTTTTAATCATCATATCTCCTCTTGGATGCATCTCATGTTTCAGGATAGCCTTCCTCCTTTTAATGAAAAAATAATCGGATGAAGGAATCTCATCCCTAGAAATAGGCTCAAGATCACTAACATATAGAGCTCCCTCGTGGGGGTTTCCATAAGTAGATTGCAACGGAGTCAAGGAAGTAATAGGACTTCCAAGTTATGTCGATGTTGTTCCTCCTACCTTTTTCGAAAAACTCTCAAGGATTTATGAGGGTGTTTCCAACTCCTTTCCTTTCCCTGCCTCTGATTTTTCTGTCTGGGGAACTTTTGTTTCTTGCGAAGGCATTTCACCTTCCTTCATTTTTCCTTTTGTATTTGCTTTATCTTGTACATTTGTTTCAAAGCCTGGGGGAGGCCCTTCCTGCACTGGAGGTGGGGTCGTGGGTTCACCCTGCAAACTCTTTAGTAAACAACTTCGCCTATGACTTTGGAATGACATGAAACCAACCTGTGAGTCAGGTGACATGGCCCATACCCTGTTCAATACTTCTTCATAGGTTTTAACCTCCTTGAATATATCATCATAAATAAAGGTTTCGTGCTCATAAGATTTCAAATTACAGTGCATCAAATGCCTGCTTACTAATTGAAAAGGGTCATGCTTTCTGTGCTCAATATCTACCAGTTTTATTTCTTCTAGCGCTTCAGCCTCCACTTTAGAATGGTCGAGGTTTAGTAATGAAAATTTCTCGACATACACAGGGAAGATTGGCCTGGATTTCTTCTGAGCTGCCTTTAGCTCTATTCCAATACCACCTTTCACTATTTGATGTTCTACCTCCCTTAATACTAGTCTGTCCGAGAGGAATTTCGGAAGTGCGTGAGGGGGGATTGAGCACCCATAAACCCTAACATAAGAGAAGTTTTCATCAACAAACCAATCGGCTATTGCCTTGAGATTTTCTTAAACTGACTCAGAAATGCAAGGGGGTTCACAGCCATAAAACATTTTATGCATTGGAATTATTATAAAATGACAAATTTCGTAAAATGCATTCTTAGCATTTTCTTCCCAAAGTGAAGAATGATATTCATGAATGGGCTCGGGGCAAGTTATGTTCCAACTCCAATTCATCAAGGGAAAATGAGTCATAAAGCAAACTGCGTCCATAATGTACGCTGACATATAAAAGGCCACTGGTTGACCTTTAGATTTTGCAACTCTGTAGTTTGAAACTTCTTGAGCTAGGTTATCAAACAGAATCTTACTCCAGTTGAAAGTGAATCCTTTTGAAGCTTCTTCTAAAAAGGGCACCCATTCTGTAGGAAAATGGCAGGGATCCTTTTTCCCGAAAAGTCTACACAACATAATAGCTACATAGACCATGTATTCATTCAAAGATGCCATGGCATAAACCCCATGGGTATCGGCCCTAAACTTTGATGGACATCTCCACCAATCTCTAATTAAATCATGATAAGTTCAGTTTGCCTCAGTACACTCTTTCCTTTGAAATTCAGCTAAAAACTCGGTATTAAAAGTGTACTTAGGATTTGGTGAGAGTTTATACATTATTTGTATATGTTCTGGCCTGAATGAGCCGACAACGACCCCTTGATCATTTAAGATGCTCCTCGTCGGAATATCAACCTTTTCCAGGGCCCAAATTGATCATATCATTGTACGCCATAAGCTGAGGGCGCGCCACGATCTTATGAAGCTCTGATTCTGCTATATCCTGAAAGTGATTCTCAGAATCAGTATGAGAATTCTTGAATTCGAATACCAGGAATTCAGAGATTTGTGTCCAAGATTTAATTGATTCTATAGCGTGTGGCATAGTGTCAGATATGATATCTCCTTCATGTGTATCTTCACTCTTCTTCAGTGCCTTTTTTGGTGCCATGACTTTAAGTTAGATGGAAAACCTGTCATAGAAAAGGAGTGTATGAGCTCGGCTGAATGCATCTTGCGCTTGAAAGTATGAAACATAAAATGTTGTGAAAACACAGACCTTCAAACTCTCTTTTAATTCATTTAACAATGAAGGGACTGACGCGGCTGACAAGAATTCAAGACATTTAATGCAGTAGATATTTACTAAGATATGCATTAGTGTCACATATCACCAGTTATTCTTTATTTAAGTGGCCGCATTTTGGCGCTTTTGAATTCAAAAATCGAAACATTTCATTCAATCGGAAATCGAAACGTGAACAAAACCTAAAAAGATTGATTGTCATTAATCATGCTTTCAAAACAGAGTTAATTTAGACTAATCACAGATTAAGAGTCAAGATTTCGTGTTTCGGGATTTCAGGGATCGAGTTGACAAGAGGTATGTTATCACTGAATCCCAATTTCGCGAAATCACGACAAGATTAAATTAGGACTTAAATTTGTTTTAGCAAAATAATTGATCGGTATTAAGCGTTTCGGGATTTCGGGGATCGTGTTGATAGGAAGTATGTCATCGATGAATCCCGATTTCCGAAATTGCGAAATGATTAACTTAAGCCTTAAATTTCGATATTAGTGAATTAATTAATCAGGATTAAAGGCTAACCTCCAAACAGAGTTAATTTAGATTAACATAGATTTTGAGTCGGGATTTCGCGTTTCGGGATTTCGGGGATCGAGTTGACAAGAGGTATGTTATCGCTGCATTCCCGATTTCCGAAATTGCGAAATCGCGACATGTTTAAATTAGGACTTAAATCCATTTAGTTAACTAAATAATCAGAATTAAGGACAAAACATGATTAATTCAGTTTAACACAAATTATGGGTCGGGATTTCGCGTTTCGGGATTTCGGGAATTGTGTTGACAAGAGATATGTTATCGCTGAAACCTGAATCCTAAAACTGCGATATGATTAAATTAAGCCTTAACTTTTCGTGTTAGTGAATTAATTAATCAAAATTTGAACTAATTCTCATTCTTTCGGGAAACCGGGGATTGGGATTTCATGATTCAATATGTATTGAAACATATGTTCTCAGCAAACCCCGAATCCTGAAAACTTTTTAAAGTTAATCTTAACTCCTTTAGGTTTTAAGCTTATCATGATTAAAAAATAACTTTATAGAAAATGCGTCGAGACTCTTATAACATTTTAGGTTTTTGCCTTTTATTATTTAAAGAATAAAGTTTTTCAGGAAATCGGTATCAGGCTTTTGGGAATGATAACGAAGCTTATGCTTTATGAAAAGTCGAAACCTGAAAAAGGAAAGTTTAGGTCTTAGGGATAAAAAATTTAAAATTTGTTTCAACATAGGCTCCAATTGGGGACCTCGTATCCTTGTGGGACAAGGAGAACATGTAGACTTAGTGCCTTTATTGGGTTAATGGAGTCAAGGATTTATCTCTGCAGAAATTGCTAAGGAAGGGGATACAGAGGAAAAAGAGATTTCATACTTACTTCTGAAAATCTTTTCAAAACTCTCATTTGTTGTAAACTTAGTTGCAGTTCCATTCATAATCTTCTCCTTCTTGTTACTGAAATTAAGTTAGCGTTAAGATGATCAAAACAATCCTAGGAAACCCAACAAATTTTGTGACTTTTGGCTTGCATCAAACGAAACAAAATTCATATTTTTAATTGGGGAGCCCTGTCTGGACTTGGGATGCAGATCCGGTTTCAAAAAAAACGGGTAACTAGAGTAGAGTGATATTTAAGTATGACAACCTTACATATACCTCAGATATTGCTTCACTGCCAGTGAGCCTGTTCAGTACCCCGATGAAGTTATCTATCCCTTTTTACTGAATTTCCTTTCACTACTTCGAATCCTAATTATGCATTTAACCTTAGATATTGCTTCACTGCCAGCAAGCTTGTTTAGTACCCCGGTGAAGTTATCTATCCCTTTTTACTAAGACGAGGGCAATCATTTAAATGAATTTACTTTCATCGTCTTTTGGACTAGATGGGGGCAATCAAATATGAATTTCCTTTCACCATCTGTCTTATATTTTACTTTTTGAATACGAAGTGGGGGCAATCAGTGGTACTTAATATACCAGGGATGGTATCTTTGTAAAAATTGCAGTGGAGGTCTGTCAACTTGTTTTGATTACTCTAGACCGATCTTCTCTTAACTTTCAAGACACCTTAGTCCACAGAGAAAAAGGGGAAGATTAATTTCAGGGGTCTTCCTTCGAGCAAGCTTAAATCCTTAGAAAATTGTTAAGAAACCTAGGAGAGTCAGGATCGGCCTAAGCATAACTTTGTTTAGTCGGAGAGTGAGGAGTTATGAGGACTGGTCTACCTTTTAAGAATTGTTTTTCAGCTTCAAAAGTTAAGACGTAATCTCTTCTCCCTCTGTGGGAAACCCGGAAAGAAGCTTGTCTTTTTTAAGAAGATAAAACTGAGGGTAGAAAGGGGAGATGTAGAAAGACCTGGAAATCGAAAAACAGAGGTCATAAATTAAACCCAACTCTTGGAACTCTTTCTTGGAGACACTTTTCATTTTTGTTTATTTTAAATACCTCTTGTCTTATTCTAGGTGAAACTCTTAGGGCCTAGATTTAGAAATCATTCTTTAAGTGGCATATCACACTTGCAAGACAATCACCACACTTTTTTTTTTTTTAAAGAATGAAAGTAGACTTACCAAAGAAAATATGAAACAAAAAGAATAAACAAACCGGTATATACAGTGGGAATTCTGGAAATCAACTATTCCATATAGTGTTTTAAATAATGCCCATTGACAAGGGCGTTCAGGATTTTACCGTCCAAATTTTCTAGCAGAAACAAATTCTTTCCTTCAGGGGATGCAACCTTGAATTGTCCGTACCAGATGTGATCGAATTTACCGTGTTTCGTTGAGTCTTCCTTCCTAGCATCCCATTTTAAAACCAAATCTCTGGTAAGAAAATCCCTGTCTTTGGCCCTACGATCGAATAACGCTTTCATGTCATCCCGGTATTTCTGCAGCCTTTCGTCCACTTTGGCCCTGTGCTATTGGACTTCAATCAGTTGGTTTATTCTTCTTGTGATATGATTTGGTTCTTCTTTCTCATCTTGCCAAAGTTTCATTATAGGAAGCACTAGATTTATAGGTAACACTACATTTGTCCCGTATACCATTTGGAAAGGAGAAGTGCCGATAGACTTTTTCGTGCCTATCCGATTTGCCCACAGAGAGTATTTCAAATGCACATGCCAAGATTTATTGTTTTCACTCAACACTTTCTTAATTATATTGATTAACCTCTTGTTTGAAGACTCGGCCAGACCATTTCCATGAGGGTAGTATGTCGTGGAATGACCAAGCACAATATTATATTTTTGGCAGAAACTGACCATAGCCATAGATTTAAAACCCTGTGCGTTATCTGTGACTATCTTTTGGGGGCAGCCAAATCTAGACAAAATATTCTCTTCTAAGAAATCTATTACCACTGAATCAGTAGCCCTTCTAGTTGGAATAGCTTCCACCCATTTGGTGAAGTAATCCATAGCAGTCAGGATCCATCTGTGTTGAGCGCTAGAATGAGGATTAATTTCGCCTATGAAATCTAATCCCCATTGCTGGAAAGGAGCTTCCATTTTGACCGAAACCAATGGCACTGCTGGGAGTTTATGTTTGCCTGAGAACAATTGGCAAGGGTTGCAAGCTCGGACCTTGGCGTTGACGTTTGAGAAAAGTTTGGGCCAATAATACCCTGCCCTCATGATCTTATAAGCCGTTGCCCTCCAGGCGTGGTGTCCTCCACACACTCCTTCGTGAAATTGGTTTATGACCTTTTTTGTTTCTGATTCGACCAAACAAACCAACAAGAAGCCAAGCGGGTCCTTCCAATATAATCGTCTTTCGGATATACAGTACTTGACCGCATACAGCTTCAGCGTTCTGGCTTTAGATGGGGGTAAATCATTTGGGCACTTCAAGGTTAACAAGTAGGACACTATGTCTTTGTACAAATTTGATGAAGCAAATTTCTCTTCGATTTTGATTTCAGCTATTGGTTCATCAAGTTCATTCATGTCCACACGCTCTTCTCCTCCCTGTAAGCCATTTATTCCAAAAGCTCTGAAATTTGATTCAGCTAAGAGTTTAGCTAAACCTTGTCCCTTTACTAGTTTCGTTGGTTTTATCTCCAAGTTGAATTCTTGAATTTTGGCAAGCCACCGTCCTCTTTTGCCATCACTGTCGGATTGAACCAAAATATCTTTTACGGAGCTAGTAGGTACATACGTAATCACGTTAGAATGCAACACATAGGTTCTGAAAGCCTTTAACTCCTTTACAATAACATATGCTTGTTTTTCCATTATATTATATCTAAGTTCGGCGTCTCTAAGACTTTTGCTAAAAAAAGGCTATCGGGTATTCGAAACCTTCTTCATTCTTCTAGAGAAGTACCGCGGCAAGTGTGTGTTCAGAGGTGAATGAGAAAATAAGAAAATCATTTAGATAATCAGGGCTTGCTAGTACGGGTGCCTCACTTATAACTTTCTTGATGCGTGCAAACGATGCTTTAGCTTCTGCTGTCCATTTCACTTCGTTGTTTTTCTTTAGCATATCTGTGATCAGTTTCATGATTTCAGCGAAGTTTGGAATAAATCTTCTCAAAAAAATTATTTTTCCTGAGAATGACTGAATCTCTTTTACATTCCTAGGAATACTTATTGTGTCTATAGTTTCAACTCTTTTAGGGTCAATTCTAATTCCATTTCGAGACACAATATGGCCCAAAAGTTTACCTTCTTGCATAATGAAGTGAGACTTTTTGGGATTTAAAGACAAACCAAATTTGCGGCATTTTTCAAACGTCTGCTTGAAATGTATCAGGTGATCTTCATCAGATTTAGAAAAAACGGTTCGATCATCAAGATAGATAACCACAAATTTGTCTCTTTCGCCAATGAAAGCGATATCCATAGCTCGTTGAAAAGTAGCACCTGCGTTCATCAAACCAAACGACATCTTATCATACATAAATGTACCCCAAGGAGTGGTAAAAGCTGTCTTTTTTTTATCGTGTTCACTGACGACAATTTGATTGTACCCTGAAAACCCGTCGATCATCGACATCCTATTTGCCCCCACTACTTTTTTTAAAACGTGATACATTTTAGGTAGGGGGTAATTATCTTTGAGAGAGGACTTATTTAGATTTCTGAAATCGACACATAGTTTAATTTCCCCATTTTTCTTCCTAACCGGGACTAGGTTTGCTACCCAATCGGAATATCTCAGTGGTACAATTATCTTTGCATCCAGGAGTTTTTTGACCTCCCTTTCGATAACAGCCAACAAGATAGGGTTGGTTTGTCTGAGTTTTTGCTTAAAGGGTTTGACACCAGGCTTCAGGGGTATCTTATGTTCGATCACAGAGGTGTCATAAGTTCTCAGCTCCTCATATGACCAAGCAAAAACATCTTTGTACTTTCTAAGCAACTCCGCGTATTTATTTTTGGTTTCTGTAGATAGATATTTGGATAGTTTCACCATCCAAGGGTTTCCTTTGGTACCTATGTCACAATCCTCAACCTCTTCGGGTTGAGGTTGTAGAGTAGATTTTGAAGGGATATCATCTTGATTGAATAATCTTTCCAAGGGAATCAGGCCCTTGGGGATCTGGTTATTTTTAAGAACGAGCATTCGGTGATTCGCGATTTTATCGTGGAACTCTTGAGGATCCTCCTCTTCCTGCATGATCCAAATAGGATCATTTTGATTTTCTTGATCAGTATGCGTTTCGGCAAACTCATTTATTGATTCTAAAAATTTGCGACGTTGTTCATCATCCTCAAAGACTTGCCAATGTTGTAATTTGGTATTGAAGGTCGATGCCTCATTTGTATGTGATACTTTAATTTAAACGCAGTGGGAGGTGTGAAAGTTGAAGCTGCTTTGGCTAATGCATCAGCCTGTTGGTTTTCAGTCCTTGGAACGAAATGAACATTCACATAGGAGAATAAATTCTCAATCAGATCCCAGACACAATTCCTATAGGACCTCAACCTAGGATGTTTGGCCTGGTACTATCGGTTCACCTGTTTTATAATTAACTCAGCGTCGCCAAAAACTTCAAGTTTTTTTATTTTCATTCTCCTAGCGGCTTCTAATCCTAAAACTAAGGCTTCATACTCACATACGTTATTTGTGCAGTCCACGTTCCACTGTAGCCTATAGGAAAAGGGGATTACAAATTGATCATCACGAGCCACAAGGAGTGCCCCTGCTCCAGCTCCTAAGTAGGATGAAGCACCGTCAAAAAACATTTTCCATATACCAGTACTATATACATTTTTTTTAATTTTTTCTTTTTCTGTGTTTTCTTCTATACAACTTTCGTTTATACCTACCTCAAAATCGTCTTCATTAGATAATATACAATTTCCTAAATCTTGATCAGCAATATATACAGGGTGGTTATTTGGGTTATGTGGATCACCTACCGTGAATGCCAACCTAGTTTCTCTATATAAACGCGTGCACTGTCCTCCGAAAACTAGAATCGTAGCATATGTCATATCAAATTGGAGAGATCCTCCAAGCTTGGCACCCCATGACCTAGATAACGACATACCATATTTAGGAGGGATATCGGCGACCACTACGTCCATAAGAATTCTTTTTGCGGGTATTTGTGCCAGACCTACCACCAGGTCTTTAATCATGCATATGCATTTGACCTTTCTTGAATCAAATGAATATAAGTCTCCATATGGCCTGGTGATTTCGAGACCTAGTTTCTCCATAATGGCTTTTGGCATCACATTGTGAGATGCTCCAGAATCTAGCATGCAGTTATGAAGTAGGTGGTTGAACAAGGTCAACGTAATATAGAATGGGGCTACAATGTCTCTTGCACCTTTGAAATGCGGACCAAAAACTATGTTCGACTTGTCATCTTCTAAGTTGATGACATATGCCTGGCTTTCATCTTCTGAAAAGCTAATCATCTTGGCAATTTGTTTTTTGTATATGGGATTTTTAGCTAGTTTAACAAGGGGGGTAGGGATTTTGATTTTATTTATTTCATTTTCCAGACTAAAATTTCTCAGGGCCTTGTCGCTCTCTATGTTGGGGGCTTCAATTCCTTTCTTTTCAGCTTTTCTTTGTGGTGTGGATTTGGTTTCACTCATAGGGACTTGTGTTTTCACGGTGGGTGTTCCTACTGACTTTGACTTGACAGGTTGCGTGTCAGCGGTTTGGGTTTTTGCAGTCTGTTTGTCAACAACCTTTGGAGCTACTTCATCTGTTTCGCCCCTAGGCAAGATCTTTTTTGTTGGGATGGTTGGAAGACTCTTGTTCCTAGGTCTTAAATTATATTTCTCCTGTAGTTCGGCTATAATATCATTTGCGATATCCTGATAGGCCAAATCTTCAGACGTATCGTTGCTAACATTATCTTCCGATCTAATTTATTTATTTAAGGATTTTTTGTAATCTTGTCTCGATAAATAAGGTGATTTATTATCGTTGCCAAGATTATTAATATCCTCATCAAACTCTTCAAAATCTTCTAGATCTTCCTCTGCAATGAAGTTTTCACTTTTGAAGGGGGTTGGGATTTTGTTATCCTCATTTTTAATTGTTTTCTGTGGGGCCTGAGGATCAAGATTCCTTCTAAAATCCTTCCTGGGAAAATTATCCCTTTTCGATTTCTCTAGTTCCATTTTTTAGATCTTATTTGAAAGTTCTCTAATTACCCTAGCCATCTCGTCTATTTTATCTCCCGAGGATTTCCCTGATCCTAAGAGTCCACCTTGCTCTTTGAATTTCCTATTTTCTTTGTTCCCGGTTTCTATTTTTGTTTTTAATTTCCCTGATGCCATCATGTTCGATTCAATCTCGAGAGCATCATCTTGCATTTTCGTGAGATCTGTTGATCTCCTTTCTCTCAATAATAAGGCGAAATCAGGATCAAAGGCGCCAGCAAAAGTCACCTTTGTTGCGGGTTGTGAAGGTTTGACTTCAACCGGGATTTTATTATACAACTTGTTAAACCTTTGCGTGAACTCAAGAACAGATTCTGAGTTTTTCTTTCTAAGGGCTCCAAATTCAATTAGGTAATAGAGGTGGTCCCTCCTCTCACCCCATTGTCTAATAAAAGCGTTCTCAAGTTCTTCGTAAGATCTTAGGGATCCGACTGCTAAGGCTCGGAACCAGATCCTTACCTGTCCCTCGAAAGTCTGAATGAGGAGTCTAGAATAAACATTTTCGTGTTTGATTCTGAGGATGTTGGCAAATTGGTCAAAGAAATTTATGTGTTCTTGAGCGGTTAAATCTCCTTCCCCTGTAAATTTGGGAAGGCTTTTCATATAATTTTCGGGACGATCGTGTAGGGGAACTGGGAGGACAAGGGGGGCATATCTAGCAGCTACTTTAGCAAAGATTCCAAGAAGCGGTACTTGGCCACCTACTGGTCCTCCTGGGGCACCACCCCCAGCTCCAATGCCTCCATGTGCAGCCATTGGTAGATTCGAGGTTGAAGCTCGGAATGTGTGAGGGGAAGGTTCGCGAAAATCTGGGGAAAATACCTCAGGAAAAGAGAACGTATCGTATGAGAGGGGAAGCGAGACAGATCTCTCAAGTGTTTCTGAAACGTTCAACTGCGCAAAATCAGGTTGACAAATAGTATGTATGGGTGAAACGATTTGTCTAAGGGATCTTCGGGATTTTAAAATCTTTTCCGGATCAGAGACTGGCGAAGTCTGCTTGTCCTCCGGGTTCTTTCTGGTGTTCTTTCGGCTAATAGCCAGTTTACTTATCGTGGAGTCGCCAAGTGAAAAATAAAGGTAGTCTTAGAAGGTTTTCTATCTTTGTTCACTATCAAAGAAAGAAATTGTCAATGTCGTTCTTTCCAGGGAAAAGTTTTGTTTCTTCGTTCCTTGGCAATGGTGCCAAAAAGATGTTGTTCCTGAGTTTATACTTTAAGGCTCTAAAGTATACCGTCAAGGCATCCGTAAAGGTAAAGGTAATTAAAAGGTAAGAATAAAAAAGAAGGGTAAATCAGAGTTCGTTTCTCAACTGCCTCTGTCTAGCTTCCCATTGTTCCTGGATGTTGATATCTCTCTCAATAGCTTCCCATGAACATTCTAATTCAACCCGATTAGTTGTTTCTAGAATAGTATTAAAAAGGTTTAAAGCAATGCTAGTTTGATCTTGGAGGCCAGGTTCTACGTTGGGCTGTCTATTATTTGGGACAGTCATGGAAAATAAAATTTTAATTAAATATGAAAAGTTTGAAGATTTGTTGCTTTAGTTTTTAAGGGATGAAAAGAGAAAAAGAGTTTTGGAACTCAAAATAATAGCATAATAACAGTTGATGTCATTTCCTGTACTTGAAACAATTTTAAAAATAGTGAAATAACAAAGTAGTACTGTTGTGAAAATATGAGGCTTTAATCAAGAAAGAATCTCACATTGTAATAGGAGACAAAGAAGAAAACGAGATTTCTAATGAAATGTAAAATATAATCATTCAAATGACCTACAGGTCTTGAAATTGCTGATAGCAATCACAGAGGAAAAACTGCAAATAATTCAATAACCAAATCAATTCAAACTACAATAGATGTGTGAAATAAACCTATAGTTAATCATTCATTAGAAAGACGTAAGAAGAAAAATATTGGAAACAGGGTAAAGAACACATAGCTTCAAGTTGACAGAATTCAGAATCTCGTCTATATTATTGATATCACAGTGGATTGGAAAACTCTTTAATACAATCGGCTCTCTCAAAAACCAAAAGCCCTTTCTCAGTCTTGTGAAAATATATTTATACATGATCACCAAACATTTTTCCCGTTGGTGATTAATTAACTTCCTAAGACTAACGGTTACATGAATGAACAATGTCAAACCGTTTACATTTCTATTCTAACTGCTTTATTATTCCAATGATGAAAATCTTCAAAACAGTATTTCATGTCTGCGTTGATGAACCTCCTCCTCCTGCTTTAAGACAACGAATACATTTGCCCAGAAACTGCACTAAAACTCTGGGAGCTTCTGGAATATCCTTTGCTTCAAATAAGAAAAACTTTCTCTGCAATTCTGGCAGACGATCTTCGATTATATTTCTCGTAAACTTAATAGTTTGTAGCTTTAAGTTAGGCATTACTATTAATTTGTCAATTTGAGTAACATTGATTATTTTTATTTGTGGAATCTCTGCCTGAATTTCTTTTAGCTCTTCTTTAAATCTTAACTGATGCTTGACAATATTAATTTCTCCTAACAACCCGGGACAGTCGTTTTTTCCAATGTTCAATGAAGTTTTCTCTAAAAGATAAAAAATTCCTTGACAATTGTCATTAACTTCTCTGGTCATTCTTTTATTTTCTATGATGTCTGCCCCCCATACCTTGAGTATTACATCACCTTTAATCTGTTCAGAAACAGATAGTTTTTGGGCCTCCCGGAAATTCTCTTTTGTTGAAAAAGCCACTGCTTTTTGGAAAGTTGTTCTGGCCGCTTTTACTTCTCTTTCTTTCTGGAGAACATCTTCCAAGGATTTATTTGTTTCCAAGGATTTGAAATGGAATTAATCTTACCTTGTAATTGTTTATTTATTTCCTCTTGTTTTATGACCTGTGTTTGAGTGACCTGTATTTTCTGATTTGCTTCCTCTAAGCTTGCTTTCATTTTTTTAATCTCTTGAATATCATTTAATCTAGCTTGTTCTAAAACTTTTTTTATCCCCCAACTGATATTTCTTTCGGTCTCTTTCAATTGACCCTGTAGTTGAGCTATCATTTGGTCTTTTGTTCCAACATAGTTGTCAAACTGCCCACAGAGTATAAATTCGTCGACGCTAAAGCTCCCATTGTGCCCGCTATTTCTATAGCAAATTCTCCCTCTTTAAGTTTTTGTCCATCTATAATGATTTTGTTCTTTTTAATCATCATATCTCCTCTTGGATGCATCTCTTGTTTCAAGATAGCCTTCCTCTTTTTACTGAAAAAATAATCGGATGAAGGAATCTCATCCCTAGAAATAGGCTCAAGATCACTAATGTATAGAGCTCCCTCGTGGGGGTTTCCATAAGTAGACTGCAATGGAGTCTAGGAAGTAATAGGACTTCCAAGTTCTGTCGATGTTGTTCCTCCTACCTTTTTCGGAAAACTCTCAAGGATTTCTGAGGTGTTTCCAACTCCTTTCCTTTCCCTGCCTCTGATTTTTTTGTCTGGGGGACTTCTATTTCTTGCGAAGGCATTTCACCTTACTTCATTTTTCCTTTTGTATTTGTTTTATCCTGTACATTTGTTTCAAAGCTTGGGAAAGGCCCTTCCTGGGTTCACCCTGCAAACTCTCTGGTAAACGACTTCGCCTATGACTTTGGAATGACATGAAACCAACCTGTGAGTCAGGTGACATGGCCCGTACCCTATTCAATACTTCTTCATAGGTGTTAACCTCCTTGAATATATCATCATAAACAGAGGTTTCGTTCTCATAAGCTTTCAAATTACAATGCATCAAATGTTTGCTTACTAATTGATAAGGGTCATGCTTTCTGTGCTCAATATCTACCAGATTTATTTCTTCTAGTGCTTCAGCCTCCACTTTAGAATGGCCAAGGTTTAGTAATGAAAATTTTCCGACATACACAGAGAAGATTGGCCAGGATTTCTTCTGAGCTGCCTTTAGCTCTATTCCAATACCACCTTTCACTATTTGATGTGCTACCTCTCTTAATACCAGTCTGTCCGGGAGGAATTTCAGAAGTGCGTGAGGGGGGATTGAGCACCCATAAACCCTAACATAAGAGAAGTTTTCATCAACAAACCAATCGGCTATTGCCTTGAGATTTTCTTAAACTGACTCAGAAATGCGAGGGGGTTCACAGCCATAAAACATTTTATGCATTGGAATTATTATAAAATGACAAATTTCGTAAAATGCATTCTTAGCAGTTTCTTCCCAAAGTGCAGAATGATATTCATGAATGGGCTCGGGGCAAGTTATGTTCCAACTCCAATTCATCAAGGGAAAATGAGTCATAAAGCAAACTGCGTCCATAATGTACACTGACATATAAAAGGCCATTGGTTGACCTTTAGATTTTGCAACTCTGTAGTTTGAAACTTCTTGAGCTAGGTTATCAGACATAATCTTACTCCAGTTGAAAGTGAATCCTTCTGAAGCTTCTTCTAAAAAGGGCACCCATTCTGTAGGAAAATGGCAGGGATCATTTTTCCCAAAAAGTCTACACAGCATAATAACTACATAGACCATGTATTCGTTCAAAGCTGCCATGGCATAAACCCCATGGGTATCGGACCTAAACTTTGATGGACATCTCCACCAATCTCTAATTAAATCATGATAAGTTCGGTCTGCCTCAATACACTCTTTCCTTTGAAATTCAGCTAAAAACTCGGCATTAAAAGTGTACTTAGGATTTGGTGAGAGTTTATACATTACTTGTATATGTTCTGGCCTGAATGAGCCAACAACAACCCCTTGATCATTTAAGATGCTCCTCGTCAGAATATCAACCTTTTCCAGGGCCCAATTGATCATATCATTGTACGCCATAAGCCGGGGGCGAACCGCGATCTTATGAAGCTCTGATTCTGCTATATCCCGAAAGTGATTCTCAAAATCAGTATGAAAATTCTTGAATTCGAATTCTAGGAATTCAGATATTTGTGTCCAAGATTTAATTGAGTCTATAGCGTGTGGCGTAGTGTCAAATATGATATCTCCTTCCTGTGTATCTTCACTCTTCTTCGGTGCCTTTTTTGGTGCCATGACTTTAAGTTAGATGGAAAAACTGTCACAGAAAAAGAGTGTATGAGCTCGGCTGAATGCATCTTGCGCTTGATAGTATGAAACAGAAAATGTTGCGAAAACACAAACCTTCAAACTCTCTTTTAATTCATTTAACAATGAAGGGACTGACGTAGCTGACAATAATTCAAGACATATAATGCAGTAGATATTTACTAGGATACGCATTAGTGTCACATATCACCAGTTATTCTTTATTTAAGTGGCCGCATTTTGGCGCTTTTGAATTCAAAAATCAGAACATTTCATTCAATCGGAAACCGAAATGTGAACAAAACCTAAAAAGATTGATTGTCATTAATCATGCTTTCAAAACAAAGTTAATTTAGACTAATCACAGATTAAGAGTCAAGATTTTGTGTTTCGCGATTTCGGGTATCGAGTTGACAAGAGGTATGTTATCACTGAATCCCGATTTCCGAAATCGCGAAATCACAAGATTAAATTAGGACTTAAATTCGTTTTAGCAAAATAATTGATCGGTATTAAGTGTTTTGGGATTTCGAGGATCGTGTTGACAGGAAGTATGTCATCAATAAATCCCGATTTCCGAAATTGCGAAATGATTAACTTAAGCCTTAAATTTCGATATTAGCGAATTAATTAATCATGATTAAAGACTAACCTCCAAACATAATTAATTTAGATTAACATAGATTTTGAGTCGGGATTTCACATTTCGAGATTTCGGGGATCGAGTTGACAAGAGGTATGTTATCGCTGCATTCCCGATTTCCGAAATTGCGAAATCGCGACATGTTTAAATTAGGACTTAAATCCATTTAGTTAACTAAATAATCAGGATTAAGGACAAAACAGGATTAATTCAGTTTAACACAAATTATGGGTCAGGATTTCGGGGATCGTGTTGACAAGAGATATGTTATCGCTAAAACCTGAATCCCGAAATCACGATATGATTAACTTAAGTCTTAACTTTTCGTGTTAGTGAATTAATTAATCAGAATTTGAACTAATTCTCATTCTTTCGGGAAACCGGGGATCGGGATTTCGTGATTCAATATGTATTTTAACATATGTTCTCAGCAAACCCCGAATCCCAAAAACTTTTTAAACTTAATCTTAACTCCTTTAGGTTTTAAGCTTACCATGATTAAAAAATAACTTTATAGAAAATGCGTCGGGACTCTTATAACATTTTAGGTTTTTGCCTTTTATTATTTAAAGAATAAAGTTTTTCAGGAAATTGGTATCGGGCTTTTGGAAATGATAACAACGCTTATGTTTTATGAAAAGCCGATACCCGAAAAAGGAAAGTTTAGGTCTAAGGGATAAAAAATTTAAAATTTGTTTCAACATGGTGTATGGTGTATGGAAGAGCAGAGATGCACATGTGGAGGTGGCTTGCTCTTGATTTGCTAGACCTCCACTATATGCTTATGTAGCTTTCTTGTTTGGAGTGTTGGAGACATTATGACATCATGTTACTTTCTTGGAGGACACCTTGCACTAGAGGAGCATTGGACATTTTGGAGGAGGGCAGCAAGCCCCAAATGGCATTGGGTTGCTTGGACTATTTGCATGGAGGCTTGGAGTTAACTTGGGGGTGCCTAGGTTGCAACAATGATCATGTAGGTGGAATGGACCCAAAGGAGCACATGGCTTGGGAGGAGCAATGGAGTTTGTGTAGGCTTGAGGCAGAGGAGCAAGGACGCATCTTGGATAGGGACATCACCTTGGAGCCTCGAATATGTATGACATCACCTTGGAGATTGACAAGTGTAGCCTTTGGAGTATAGCACTTCACATTCATGGGCCTACTCTAGGGCATGGGGCCACTTATGTATTGTTGGCCTCCCTTACCTCTCATATATATAGAGGAAGGAGAGAGTCCTTTCTTTCGCTCATTCATTGTTGTTCATCTTATGTTTAGAGATGGAGCACTAGGGTTTCATGAGGAAACCTTAGGAAAGATGTGAGAAGAGTGTTTTGATCTCTTTGTCTTGGGTTTTCTTCTTTCTATATTATTTCTATTGTCTTAGAGTTGCTAGGGTTTCTTGGAGCTCTTAGAACATCTTGAATGTCAGGGTTAGGGTTTCATCCATTGGAATTTTGTAGATTAGAGTTTTGTGATTAAACACTAAGTTGTACTTGTAGAAGAGGAGAGAGGAGATGTTTTGCTAGTGGTATATTAGTCTGTAAAGGAGCTTTGGTAGAGCTAGGGTTTTCATGGTTTTCCCTGGCTCAAGTTTCGAAAAGCTTGAGGATTATACTAACCTTGGGACGAGGCTATATTATGTACATGTACTTTATCTTCATACATATGTACGAAGTTTCCAGCTATTCAAAATTGTCTCAATTGCATATTTAATTTTCAGCATTAATTATCTGTTGGTTGGATAATTACCAACACTAGTTTGTGATGTTGATTCGCCATAAGTGAAGGTTGAAATTGTTAAGTGATTTAACATTAATATAGAAGATATAGAGTAAATTTACTGTTGTAAATCTGCATTAATTGCAATGGTTTTAGAGCTGATTTTATGCTTAGAAAGTGTACCCTAAGGCTGAAATGTTTTGCCAAACGCTTGGTATCCTTACTCTTGAATTACCTAGTGGATTGGAGTTGAAGTGAATTGAAATATTGTTTTTTGTTGTTGTTGTCGTTGTTGTTGTTGTTGTTGTTGTAATTTATATTTTAGATCAGCCCTAAAGTTGAATATTCATAGGATTTGTATTTGTGAAACCTCCATTGTAAAGTGAAATTTATAATCACATTAAAAGTTAGAATTCCAAAATTTCTACATAAATCACAATGAACAATGATGGGAAAGCACAATTTGGACGGCTCTAGCACAACTCAAGAGGGGTGAAAATGGATGACACTACAATGAAGCCCTAGGCTAATTCAATCCATTTATAGCAAGATTAATATGGCCACTTGACATAATCTTAAAATGAAGAATGTGAAAGTGGACCTACATAATTCAAGAGGAAAAAGTGTCTTCACGTCAACATACAAAATGAGAGAAATCGAGAATACCACTTGACAACAGAACATGTATGTCAATGTTAAAGACCTCTCAAGGAGCATGATTAATGATTAATTCCACGACTCCCTGCATTATATAATTACTTGCACTTGAAGGGCAATTTATGGTATTCTTAACTCGGTGGGATCATCTAGAAAGTAGATCCTGCATTACATAATTACTTCTGTTTAGATTTTAATGGACCAGTATTGAGCTATTGTATTTCTAATTTTGGCTATTTATATAGTTAAATTTAATTAAAAATATTTTCTTAAAAATCTAGATTTTAATTTATACAGTTGAATTTAATTAAAAATCTTTCTTTAACTAAAAAATTAATTAAGCTGTAATTTCCCATCTTGTACCTGAAGGGCAATTTGTGGTATTTTTTACTTTATATAGTTAAATTTAATTAAAAATATTTTCTTAAAAAACTAGATTTTAATTTTTACATTTGAATTTAATTAAAAATCTTTCTTTAACTAAAAAATTAATTAAGCTGTAATTTCCCCCATCTTGTGCCTGAGGGGCAATTTGTGGTATTTTCGACTTTAGTTGAATCATCTAGAAGGTAGGTCCTACATTACATAATTACTTCTATTTAAATTTTAATGGACCAGTATTAAGCTATTGTATTTTTAATTTTGACTATTTTGTATATTGAAAAAGTTGGGCCTTTCAAAATTTAAAACAATCTCAATGTGGGTAGTAATTTTAATTGGACAATTTTTTCCTATAGCTGGAGAAAATCTTTCTTCAGAAAGAAGAATTAAGATCCCTCTTCTCATAAATGCTTCCCAAATAATGTAGAAATCATCTCTTTTTTTTTCATAATAAGTGCATTGAATGTATTTTCTCTCGTTGGGATCTATTCTATTAATACTAATAACATCATTTTTAACATTTAGCAATCATCCCTGAAAAGGTGTCACTTCGATACAGGTTCGCTTCTTTCAGAATAAACATCACCCAGCAAATTTGATAGTGTATATAAGAGATTCAGCTCAGCACCGTCACAAAAAAATTCCGATTGTTGCATAATGGCTTTGCCTTGGTCACTTATCCAATCTGGCATTTCAAAGTCACAAATAGCTATTCAATTTATTTTCCTTTTACGGGGAACTCGAAGTAATGTCTCCTCATTGAACATGTCAGTGCATCTTACAAATTCATTATCATTGCTAGCAATTGTATTTATTGGCAACTTGGTTCACGGTGAAATGGTTTGTTGTTTTGAGAAAACAAGAGCTAGGGCCATATTTTTCCGTCTCCCACTTACCCAACTCCTAAGTTGGAATGTTGATCCCCCTCCCTCTTTGCGCGTAGCAAGAAACCTCCCAAACAATAAAGTAAGAATGTTCACACTGGAGTCTGGACATTGGAACAACTGTAAAAAAGCTGATACCATTCATTGAACGTCTTATCCTGCCTGTATGCTTCCACTGGTTATGACTTTCTAAAAGACATGAAGTCTGTAAGTCTACAATGTAGCCCCTACAATGTTGAGAAGCCGGCATGAATGTCTCTTAAAGTACAATAATGTATCACCATAAATACATTTCTTGCAATTACCATTCAAATTTGGAGTGTATATGTTTCACATTCAATAAGTAGTTTCAGGACTGTTCCAAAATATATCATATACATGTATGTTCAGAGAACTTAACACCGAGGCTGATGAGATCTCAAAGAAAGGTTAACAGATTGAAACTGGAGTCATGTTGCTGGAGGAATCTTTGAAGGGAGTTGCTTATTTTCTCAATCTGTCTTATGATGATTAGTGTGAAGATTGCAGATGTATAGGATATAGATCTTTTTTATGTTTGAGAAGTATAAGTGTTGAGATTTGGTAGCTTGGAGGTACTTCTGCATTGGCAGCGCTCAGCATGTGGAAGTGACTAAGTAAATTTTCTCCTAGTGACTTTATAATTATAAAGTGGTTTTATAAAGTTCAGTCATTTAATTTCGAAATGTAAAATTGACTTTATGATGTTATGGGTCACTTTATTAATTAAAGTGACCTCAACGAATGATTAAGTCGTGACCGTTGCTCTCAAGGGTAAGTGAAGAGTCACTTAAGGGAGATCAAGGGTTAGAAGAGTTACAATTCGAAATTGCTTAAAGACAGCTCATTAGGAGGAGGAGGGCGCACTTTTGAGGAGAGCTAGAGGGAAGGTGAAGGGGCATGTATCCCAAGGAAGAGTGTTGGCTCAAGGAAGAGCTACAACAAGGAAGATTTGGCACGCATCCCAAGGAGTGGGATTTGTTGAAATAATGTAACTGCAAAGAGTATTCTTATTATTATTGACATATTATTCATTGGATCAATCCCCATTGTGGATTGATCATGTCGGTTATTGTAATAGGACCAAATCCCTTTTTGCGGATTGGTCAAAAGACAATTGTAATAGGTAGAATAAGAAGTCGACCCCAGCAGATATTAAAGAGGCCCCGAAATATAATAAAGGTGAGTTTACCCACCCAATTTGATAAGTTGGCCTTTCCAGTGAAGAGACACTTCACAAGTGCCAGACTTGTATAAATAAAGAGGCCAGCGCCTCACTTAGACACACAACTCACTTGCTCATTGAGAGACAAGTTAAGATCTGTTGCTGGAGAAGGAGAGAGAGGGAGAGAGAGAGTGGCGCATATCTAGGAGAGGACTTTCTGTATTAGTTTAAGAGATCTCTTGGCATTGTATTGGCTATCTATATTAAGGAAGTTTTGCTGGGTTTTCTTCCCCTAGAGGGTTTCCCAAAATAAATGTTGTGTCTCTTGTGATTGTGTATTTCTCAGTGATCTTGGATTATGCTATTGTTACCTAATGAAATGCAAACATCTATAATAATGGCTTAAACATTAACATGGTATCAGAGCCAAGCTGAAGGAAGCATCTTTCACAAGTGAAAAACGTCACTGTTACTGTACATGAAAATTAGGGCTTTTTGATGGTGAAGCTTTTCAGCCCCAAAACCATATAGAAAAGTGTGCCCTCCCCTAAGGATCAGTTTGGCACTCTCGACGCACCTTTTCAGTGGCTGGATCTCCCGAAAAGTGAAACCTTAGTTTCAAAAAGTACAAGAAGTACCAGAAAACCAATGTACTAGAAGTACCAAAGTACCAAAGGGACCAAAAGCACCTGTCCAAAAATCCGCAAATCAAATTTGGAGGAGCAAAAGTTGGATTTTCTCAGATCCAAACAAACCAAGCTACTCGCCTCAACCAAGCACACCTCCTGGTAAGTTCAGATTTTGATTTTGAGCACTTTCATTTTTCGGTCATTTTCCTAGCTCCAGGTAAAGATGTCTACAAGCGTTAAGCTTGTTGACAAGTTAGAAGGAGTGGAAAACTTCTGTGACTGGAAGTATAGGATTGGCCTCATTCTTGAAGAGAATGACCTAGCAAGATTCGTCAAAGAAGAAGTACCGGAACTTGTCGATGCTGCAGAAAAGGCAAAGCATCAAAAAGACACAATAAGGGCCAAAAGAATCATTGCAGATTCAATCAAAGACCACCTGATTCCTTATGTGTCATCTAAGAAGACTCCGAAAGAAATGTTTGATGTCTTGAACAGACTATATGAAGAAAAGAACATAAACCGAAAGATGAATCTAAGAATTCAACTGAAGAATACAAGGATGCAGAAAGGAGAAATGATTCAGAAATACTTCTCCAGAATCTCAGAATTCAAAGAACAGCGAGAAGCTATTGGAGATACCATAGATGAAGACAAACTCATAATGATGGCCCTAAATGGTCTCACAAGACCTTGGGATGCTTTCATCCAAACGATATGTGCCAGAACGGAGAAACTGAAGTTTGATAGTCTATGGAAAGAATGCATCCAAGAAGAAACAAGAGGAGCGAATCGTGAAGCGTTACTAGCAAGGGATGATGATCAAGCCCTAGCAACTCACACCAAAGGAGGAAGGAAGAAACCCTACTTCCAAAAGGAGACTCATAAAGAGCCTCAACAGTCAAACAAATTCAATCATAAAGAATCTCATCCAAGGAGATTTCAGAAGAGAGGACAACAAAAGGAAAGAGACTACTCATCTATACAATGCTATCATTGTGACAAGATGGGACACATTGGAAAGTTTTGTCTAGCCAGACGAGAAGAATACAAGAGAAAACATAAGAGGCTCCATGCCCATGTAGTCGAAGATGAAGAGTCACCCGCAAAGATGATAAGAGAGCAGATCAAAGACCATGTCTTGATCTCGTCCCTCTCAGGATCTATAACACCCGGAGAGGACACTTGGCTCATTGATAGTGGTGCATCCAAGCACATGACGGGACAAAGAAACATTCTCTCTTGTATCTCAGAAAAGAAGTTTTCTCATAAAGTGACACTTGGAGATGATTACCAATATCCCATCAAG
>ML792147.1:427384-465551 GCA_009831015.1 Picea engelmannii | reverse complement strand
TCTTTTTGGGTCTGTATAAAATCTAGGAAACTGGACAGAACTCTATAAAAGAACAATTATATGTGAGACATTATGTAGCTAGAGGTTTTGGCTTCAGTCAGGTTATGTAGAAGTCATTTTGATTGTTGGAGGAGATTCATATATCTATATATGGTCTATGTCAACTGCTGTGAGCACCTAAGGAAGGTAATCATCCATTAAGATATGAATAGAAATTATGTTTTTTTTCTCTGGAAAAAAAAAGAACTTAAGATTTCAGCACAAAGAGAGAACATATTCCCAAACAAAATGAAAACACTACCGGTTCACACTTTACAGTTGAGCTGTCAACCCAAGCAGGGATCCAACAGAGCAGAATCCCAGCAATCGGCCTCTCATGGATATGAATCCTGACAGTTGAATGGGAACAGTAACTGACATAAAGTGTAAGTCTGTTATAAATCTTTGTGCAGTTCCTATGCACACTCTATTGCAGATTCACTCTAGTTCTTGGCAGCCGTCACATTGGATTTTCTATGAGAACTTGCATGATTGTGTAGAAATTCTGCAATAACAGATATCATGATTCATCCTAACATTAACTCAAGTTTTACTCAACATATCAATCTGTCCAAACTTGTCATAAAACCCAATTCCAAATTTCTTTGAGAACTCCCAGGAGATTAAAAAAAACTTCTTTATATGAAGAAGTCAAAAGGATGCAATTCAAATATCAACCAACCTTCAGCGAGAAGATATTACTTAAAGAACCTTAGAAGGTCTCCTGTGCAAATGTTTCAACGAATGATGGAAGAACATTCAACAGTGATGGCAGTCTGGATAACTAGTTGGGTCCAATGGAACAAGGAATTCAAGATATTGCACACTTATGAGCTAAGCTAACTAGTTGGGTCTAGTGAAACCCTCCTAGAACTATCGGGCAAATATATCCACTACACACCCACAACCCAGCAACATCTCACAAATTTATCATAGGAAATTTGAAGAATTCAAGCACATTGGTTAGTTAAAACTTAACTACCCGTGACATTATAATAATACCAGTAAGGATTGTGAAAAATGAACCAGACAAATGAGGTTCGTGACATCTGGAACCGATACCATTATTATTAATCAGTACAGTACAACTCTCTTCAATTTTTTCTACTACAAATGATTCATTGAGTACAATTTAATAGATCACAGCCAGCTACCGCTCCATTGACTTATTGTAACATCGAATTTGTATTTTAATTAAACAAATTAAGAGCAGAAGCTTGAATGCATCATGTAAAATGATATTTTAAAGTTGGGATTCACTCGAGAACAGAATTTCAAGAGGATATTGTAGATAACAATAAGGAAAAATCATTAGAAAATAGAAGAACCCACCTCTAAAATACAACTGGTATAATTTTTAATACCAGGAGCTCCCCAGATGGGAAAAAATTAATGAATGAAGGGCATTGAAACAACCTATATAGAAGATGAGGATGCCTTCTTCCTATCATCTTCAATCATAGACTTTATATAAAACTCCCCTGCCTTATATGACGACCTTACCATTGGCCCAGATGCTACATATCGGAAGCCCTGCAGATTTGTAAAAAAATTGCCAGCAATTAGTATTTATCCTTTATATCAAACAGCACCAAGACTCTTTATTTCCTTAGCCTATATTCAATAAACTCAGTAGCAAAATAATCTTCTAATTAAATTATTCACATTCGAAGGTCATCAAAATTTAAGAACATCCCACTTATTTGTAAAACATCAATCTTGTAAATCAAGAGCTGAAGCAACACACATTATTTGGACCATAGAAGCTAAACTCAGGAAGGCTGGATAGTAAGAGTACAAATTGGGCTCAGCAATAACTCGAACTCCTAAATGACTCCTCAAAAGTTAAATCATATGGAAAAACCTCGATGTAGATATTGTAGGTGAAATACAACCAAAACTCATGGGATTTTGAAGAGGCCATACCTTTCACTATTTGTTGTAGGAAATTCAAACCAATCTATATACTTTTCCAGAGGATTTTAAAGAAACAAAAGGTCAGTACTTCCTTAATGGTAAGAAAGGAACGGATGATTGTTTAGATAATTTGACTCATGACAAGTCTGAAGACAATACACCTACAGTAATTGACAACATTGGAGAAGAGATGTCCACAAGTTGTATCAATTGTAATTGACAACATGGAAGTAGACCATATGGAGCCTACCAAGAAGAAGACAATGGTCAGCAAGTTGAAATGAATCGAGACAGCACATTAAGTAAAAAATAGAGTTACTGAAATAGAAAAACTGAGCACTACAACCAAACTCTTCCCTATAGGAAATATCAAAACACAAATTGAATCACTTGATGAAAACCTCGAAGCACATACAAGTTAACCTCACTAACCTATTTTAATCTTGATAATAATAATCCTACGGATGAATGATCAACTGGAAATTACACTGTTCAACCATCTGTACACGAAGAGTCTTGTGACTTGGATGATGGACTTGAGCAGAAGTTCATTGGATGATCGTGACTTGGGTAAGTAGGATGTTTTCCTTGGAGGATTGCATGGCTCTTATACAGTGGAAACCACCGGCACATGACAGCGGCACAGGATTTGTTCGAGAGCTTCACAGTGTCTGACTCAAGTTTGTACATGGAGCTTGGTATGAGGACCAGGCATGTAGTACAGAGATTTGGAATAGTGGTATTCTGGATGGAGTCAGGGGATGTTTGGATTCCCTTCCAAAGCTAGTACCGAGGAAGCCCTTCCAAATGTGCTATGAGTGGCAGTTGTCCAAGAGACCAAGCAAGCCCTTCCATTGCCACTGTCGAAGCTAGTACCATGACAGATGACAACATTATAAACTCACCTTCCAATACCCTTTGGTGATTTTGAGAAGCACGCTAGTGACTAGAGGCATTGGTTCCAAGCTCATGAGGCAAATGGGCTATGATGGCCAAGCCAAGGCAAGGAAGGCCAACTGATTTTGATTCCCATTATATCTCAACAGAGGCCCAAGCATGAAGGCCTAGGATTCAGTGGACAAGAAGTCAACACAAGTGTAACTCAAACTACTTTCGTCAAGGCAAAAAGAACCAAAAAAGAAGCCATGTGCAACAAGCCACTCAAATATGCTTGTAGAAGCTTGGAAGAGGGCAACAAAGAGATGATTTCACCATCCATATTCGCTCCAATTCTTGAGGGACCAAGCAACCAAGCTAGCAAGCATCATCAAAGACCGAAAAGGTATGGCTTAGTTTGTTTCTGATGTAATAAAATGGGTCATAAGGCTAGCGATTGTTGGCACTCTAAAAGGCCAAGGAACCCATGCAGGAACTATTTCCAGTACTGCAGATTAACTGGACACTGTGAGGCCAATTTATTGGAGGCTTCACCCAAAACTCCATCCCAGGAACCAAACAACCCAGAAGAAAGCTTGGAGAGTCAAGGTCAAGGGGAAAGAGAGGTTGTTTGCACTTGCATCCCAAGGAAAACCGATTGTCCAACGACCTATTGCAGTAGTGAATATCATCCACGGCCATGAGAAGGACAACAAGGTTATGCCAAAGGTAGCCCCTACTTAGTTCTTATCTTCCATCATACAATGGAGGCATCCTTTCTTTGAGATTTGTTGGAGTCTGCTTGATGATAGGAGAAGAAGAAGATTGAAGGAGTTGAAGCTTTTGGGGACCAAAAGCCTGCAAATGGGGAGGTGTGATCCAAATTGGATCCTTGCCTAAATTATTTTGTAAAATTGTAATAAACTTTTAATTGTTGTTTTCATTTTATTTTGTATTTTGGAAAAATGGGAAGCGGAAACGAACCATGTGACGGTTGGCCTCCTAAAGGTTGTACATTAAAAGAATGAAGGTTGTAGCGAAAAGGGCAACCGAGAGAGATGCAAGGAGAAAGAGGGAAGGATAGTAGCAGAAGTTAGAGCTCGAAGAGGGTATCCTACTTGAGGTTGAGTGGACGAAGGAGTTAATATGCTTGTTCACTCTAAGCGAAGGTGTCTCTGAGCCATGGCCTACTGCAATTTTGATTTTGATAGTGAGTAACAATACACAGAGTATGTGGATAGCTCACCCATTTGTAGTTTCTCTTGAGCATAATAAAAATCCCATTTAAATGTTGATATATGTGAGTTAATGCATTCTATTCTTTGGGTATTTTTGCTATGAGTTACAGTGATCTATATATTCTCCATTGAAGTATATTTTCAGCCTGCAACACCCATTCACATAATTTATTGTTGGTTAGGTGTTTTTCTTTGCCCACTGGATGTACACATCTTTTTTTCTTGTTGGACGTTTTATCCTTTACCTAATGTTTTATTGTTGGTTAGGTGTGTTGTTTACTTCCTAGGCGAATTCAGAGATTCTTGGGTGAATTTAGAGACCCTCTGGCATGTTCTCCTCTACCTGAGCGTTTTGTGTATTGTCTGGGCAAATTCAGAGACCCCTGGGCCTATTGTTTACTACCTAGGCGAATTCAGAGACCCTTGGGTGTTTTATTTACTACTTGGGCGAATTTAGAAACCCCAACACGTTTTTATCTGATGTTGTGTGCCTAAAATCGCCCCTAGTCATTTTTATCCTGGGACAATTTGCACCAGTTTGAATTACACAACTCTGTCATCTTCAACCACCTCTGCTCTATGTGTAACATTAATGGACTATAGGGAAGCTCAAGAGATTTGAAGGGTTCTTCAAAGGCATGAAGAGTCCATACAATGCAATAGAACCTCTCTTTTCTCGATGACCTCCAAGGTTCATGAAAATGAACATCAATACACTTTGCAAAATGCAACAATTATTAATGCTTTGGTTCAACAAAAGAAAGAAATAGATGTTTTGGATGCAGAATGTAATATGTTAAGGAATATGGTCATCAATCTCAGTAAAGATTCTCACTCTACAGCCTCAAATCACAAGATATCAACCAATTCTGTTAGAGCAGATTTTAAAGAGGAGACAATACATCAAATGTTAGAAGACATGGACATTGGACGATGGAATGCTCATCCTTCCAACATAGGGCAGAAGGCAGCTTACAACTAACATATGTTTCGTTAATCTATATGTTTTCTAAAGCAATTAGAATATTAGGTGTCTTTTTTAAGCAGTATACCTACAAGGATTGTTAAATTATGAGCTTGATTTCTTATGCGGATTAATTATTTTATTTTCTTCAACACTTTGATTCCAACTTAATACACTTCAACAATACCAAATCATAATCGAATAACAATAACTATGTAGATAAGTAAGCATGCACATCAACAACACATATACCCTGGGGAAACCCTGTACAGGGAGAAAAACCCCATCAAATGATATTGCTTTATTGCATTAATAATGTAAGATCACTTACAAATATCCACCATGAATGTTCTGCTCTTACAGAGCTTGCCAAAATGACTCTGACCTGACAAAGACCTAAAAGACCATGCTAAAATACACCTCTGATATGCTGCCTCTATTGTTGATATACATCACTGATATGTTGCTTTGGTATGTTGATGTGCCTCTATTGCTTCACCCTTAACCTGCATATCAAAACTGTGTTGAAGAGAGGGTTCGACCTCTGCTTATATAGGCTGAAGAGGGGAAGAGGAGAGGCTCGAAATAGTAACCTGTTTGCATGCTTTAATCATAACTCAACTTCATAATTTAGTTCGAACTTAGAACTAGACTTGAGACTGGTATACTTTAGTTCGAAAATAGAACTAGACTTGAGACTTCAGTTACAACTCAATATTACACTTTAGTTCGAAAATAGAACTAGACTTAAGACTTTAGTTGCAACTCAACATTACACTTTAGTTCTAAAATAGAACTAGACTTAAGATTTCAGTTACAACTCAACATTACACTTTAGTTCTAAAATAGAACTAGACTTAAGACTTCAGTTGCAACTTAACATTACACTTTTAGTTCTAAAATAGAACTAGACTTGAGACTTCGGTTACAACTCGACTCTTTACAAGGCAATTCGAAATTCTCTTCATGGTGGATAATGTTACACCTGTCAACGCACTAGATCAATACATTTATATCATTTGCAATATTAGGAATATCGTTTGTTTCTAGCTCATAGTAATTTTATATTCAACCAAACTTTTGCTAGATGCCTTGACTTTTGCTCAGGGCTCACAAGTTTTGACTAGGCTCACCGAGGTTGTATGTTCCCCCTGACTTTTGCACTAGTCTGTCTATGCTCACAGAGGTTGTATGTTCCCCCTGACTTTTGCACTAGTCTGTCTATGCTCACAGAGGTTGTACGTTCCCCCTAACTTTTGCATTAGACTCACATAGCATCTTGTTCGTCCTGACTTTTGGTTTGACTCACAGAGGTTGTACGTTCCCCCTGGCTTTTGTCAATACCTCACAAGACTGGTTGATTCTCCAAATCTCCCTGGCTAGCCTCAGGGTGGCCCATATGGCCTCTCATTGGAGAATGACTGTCGATGCTACCAAATTTAACAAGGATTGCTAGGATGTATTAACTGTGGACTTTTGCAAGCTCTCTTTTGTGGCATATGGGAGATGCCATTTTTGTATGGAACTTCGAGACAGTAGTACTTGTATTATCGTTGTTTAGCTATGCTACAGCTTTTTAAATATAATATTTCCCAGTTTCTGTTTAAAAAAATCAAATTTGGAAAAATTACACATTGCTTTTATACAGCAATGGTCAATGGTTTGATCAGCTTAAGTGTCCTAGTAAATTCAAGTATGTTTGGTTTTCAAGGTATACAATTTTGGCAGACCTTTTAGAAAATACCGAATGTTCTAACTTCTAACCATTGTAGTGCTTACTCTCATCCAAATCAAAACATTCTATTCATTATGATCCAATTGTTGAGAGATTGAAATGATCTTACAACATTGAAAGCATGCTCAACTTTATAAAAAAACAAAATGCAATATTAAGAAAATTCTCAATTATAAACAGAAATTCCCAACAAAAAACCACAAGAACTTGAAGGCTTACCATTTCCATACCCAACTTTTGGTACTTTTCAAAGGCCTCTGGTGTTACATACTCAGAGACGGCCATATGTCTCTTTGTGGGGCGCATGTATTGACCAAATGTTATTACGTCAACACCTGCTTCTCTGACCTTCTCCATTGTCTCGATCACTTGAGCTGGGGTTTCCCCACAGCCTAGCATCACTGATGTTTTTGTTAAAACACCAGGCGGAGAATAAGTTTTTGCCATTTTCAACACTTCAAGTGATTGATTGAAATTGGCTCGATGGTCTCGAACTACGCGTTGAAGCTCTTCTACAGTCTCAATGTTGTGGGCAAAAACGTCCAACCCTGATGTTGCAACTTTTTGCACACATTCCGAATTCCCTTGGAAGTCTGGCACTGCACATTACATTAGCAAGATTGAGACAGATTCTGCTACCTCCCGTGTTCACATGAAAATGAGTGCAAACAAACATGTCATGATAACTTGGATAGAATACTACTGGCAGGACAGGATTTTCTTGAAAACCATATAAAGAATGTTTTTTTCCCAAAGAGTCTGTAACTATAGAAGACCGCTTGAGGTGGCTTGAGAATGGCTAATTAACATGAAAACCGTGATAGGAGAAATAAATACACATCTGCATGCAATCAAAGATAAAAACCTACCAAGAGCCTCTACAAGCATTTTAGGTTTCAACTGCTTCAATTTCTGTACAGTCTTGGCAAAATGACCACTTCCTTGGTCAGGCAAGTCGTCTCTATCGACACTTGTCAAGACCACGTAATCAAGCCCCCATGAGACAATTGCCTCTGCCACATTAGTAGGCTCATTAGGATCAGGTGGAGGCGGGGTGCGCGATGTTTTCACTGCACAAAATCTGTTTAAAAAAACAAAAATAAACTCAATATTTTGAACTGAATTAAAACTAATAAAAATGACCGTAAAATAAAGCCATTTTCCATATTAAATTACAAATCTTAAAATTCTAGCAACAGTCTACCAGGTGAATAACCCGAAATGCTACATTTTTTCAGTAATTAACTTTACAGCAATGACTACTAATAAAAACAACGTGAAACTTCGGAACAGCATTTGTTTCTTAAAAGTTTTTTTGAGAGTTCAATGAATAAAATTTACAAAGCCCCAAATCCCACAAATTCACAGTACAATTGGTTGACCCGACTCCGAACCCAGGGGATAAATCGTATCAACGCTAGCTGGTATCGGCACTGAACTTGGTCATATCAGGTTGGTCAAGCAGAAATACTAATCATCCTAATTATCGGTAGGATATAGCATATTGGACTGATAGACATGCGGCAAATGGGTAAACGCGGGAGGAATTCACAGTATGGGGATCAAATTAGACGCACACTTATTCATATGAGAATTGCTTTGGTCCCCTTTAAAAATAGCTATCAATTATTTTTCCGATGCGTTTTATTTCAGCCATTTAATGAAATACATCGATGAAATTGTACAAAACCCTGGAAATTTAACCCTCAACGTACCTGCAACCTCGGGTGCATGTATCTCCAAGTATCATAATAGTGGCAGTGGCAGTCCCCGTTTCTCCGCCCGACCAGCACTCTCCCAAATTGGGACACTTCGCCTCCTCGCAGACCGTGTGCAAATTCAATTCCCGTAATTTGGCTTTGATGGCCGTATACTTGTCCCCTCCTGGAACCGCGGCTTTCATCCACTTGGGCTTGGGGAGGGGGTTTTTCTTGGTGCCAACATCCACAGAGTAAGGCTCCTCTCCGAGGTTCCGTGTGAGGAAATCAGATAAAGTTGGACCGCCATTGGCCAGCCGCTCTCGCAGGGCGGACAGCGCAGGAGTGGTTGATTCAGGGGTTTGTTCTACGGAGCTTGAGAGAGCTCGAACTTGACACCGGGTGAATTGGTGATGGAGGGATTTCGATCCCAGGGTGATCCTACGGAAGAAAGCCGGATTTATGGACATTGTTTCAGAGGATCTCTGTGCAGATTGGAAGCGCCAACGGGAATCGAAGTGTTGACGTGAGCTGAGGAGCTCGACACTCCTCTGAATGCCAATGTCTTATCGTGCTGTGAATATATTCTTCATCGGGAATATTTTTTGGTTTATTAGATTTTTTAAAATAAAAGTTAATGACCTTAGTTTATGGAATCTATGGAATCTTAAAAAAAGGATGAAGAGTTAATTGGATTGTTTTATTATTTTGTTTTTATGGAAAAAATGTTGAGTATAAGGTTTTTTTTTTTTAAATTGGTTTTGATAGGTTAATAAGTTATGAAAATATGTCCTTGGATGGGGTGACACCACGCAGCATGCATGAACAGGCCATGGAAAGGTCAATCGGTCAGATAGTCAGTCAGTTGGCGTTCAAAGAAACCTGCTCTTCAAGCATGTCTAATCACCCTCCTGGCACATCACCTCACGATTTAAGGTTCATCACCGCCACCTTGCTGAACCTTCACGCAGGGAGCCCGTCGCACGAGTTGGAGGATTTGCAGTGTGAGAACACCCATGGAGTTGAGCACGTCACCTCAGTGGTCACCTCCCCGTCCAAGACCTGGAGCCCTTATCGTCGAACTCAGGAGTATTTTCCCTCTATTAGCCCTCGACGCTATCCCTCTTCCTCACAGGATTTTTCTGATCATCAAGCTCTGCGCCTCCATCCTCCCAGCAACGACGCCATCTATGCCACGCTTGAGAGGCAAATATAGAAGAGGCCTAGCCTGGTACGTCGCCAGGGGCAGGAAAATGCCCAATTCAGACCACCTCATGGATACAGAAATGCTTTGTGTTGATCTCCCTCCAGATTTTGACGCTCTCCATGTCTTGCCACCTATTACGGTTCCTGATCCCGCAGAGCCATAGCTTGAAGCCACTCAAGAAGTTTCGCCTCTCTCAAATGAGTATGGCTACCGGGTAGAATGATTCGACGCCTCCAGTGACTCTCTGGGCTACGCACCTCCCCCACCCTCTCCTCCTCAACGACCACCTCCCACTTTCTCCCCGCCACGCCACCCTTTTGAAGCCACCTCCGCTCCTTCGCCTCTTCCCTTCGTCTCGACGGATTCCCCAACTCGTCCTCCTTGCTACAACTATGTTAACCGGGAAGAGATCACGGAGGCTTTGCGCGATTTGGCCAGGGGCCAGCAGGACATCAAAATCGCCCTCGGGGACTTGCAAGCGAAGGACGAAGATCAATGGAGCAAGGTGGACAAATTGTTACTCTTTCTCCAAGACCTCAGGCAGGCAATTGTTGAACAAGACAAGAGCAAGTTGAAGAACACCCAAGTCTTCGCAGGCCCAGCCTATGGTCCAAGTCTCTGAAAAGTTCTCTTTTCCAGTCTTTTACTTTATGTTTTTTCAATTAGATTTGGTACTGTACAAACAATCTGTTATGCTTAGATTAGAACTTAGACAGCTTAGAGCCCTGTGCGACACAGTAGGACTCCTTAGCGAGGCCAGTTTTGTCTATTTTTGGACAAAGTGTCACTATATTTTTGGACAAGGGTCACCGTATTTTTGAACCAGGGCAACAGTGGTTTCCCAGTTGGGCACTGTTGACACCTAGAACAATCAGCTTGTAACTTTTTTTTAGAAGGCTCTAATATACTTACTAACTTACAAAAAAAAAAAGTTATAAAAATATGTAGTATTATAAATATTTTGAAATTGATATTTAATGTGGTTATTTGTAAGATATTTTAAAGAAAGTGTTTTTTCATTCTCAATCTTCTTAGGCAATTAAGGCATATATCTTTATTTTAATAGTTAAGGCTTTCATATTGTTAGCCTAGATATTTTTATTTTAATAATTAAGGTTTTCATATTACTAGCCTAGAGCCATCTTAAATCATTTATCAAACATAGAAAACAATCAAAATTATTAGGGTGGATATTTTTTTATCATTTAATTTCATGTCATATATTAATTTCTTCATATTAAATAGAAAAAGTACACCTTAAAAAAAATTAATTTTTTATTTAATTATTAGTTATTTATTTTTTAACCAATTTTTTATCATATGAGATTTCATAACAACATCTCCTTTATACTGGAATGTAAAACACCTCTTCTCAATGCAACTAAGTTTTGGTTTTTTGTTTTAAAAATTCTCCAAAAAATCTCTATTAATTCATATAGTAAAAAAATAAGATTGCATATGTAATGGAAAAATATAATAAACCTTATTTAATAAGAATGTATATTTTTCACTTTCATTTCAAGTCTTGGATTAGAAGGTGGGAGTGGCTCTTGCAAATGGCGGCGGCCTCCTCCGTAGCTCTCTCCTCTCCTTCGCAAGAGCCTGGCCTTTCTCGGCCCCCAGCCTCTCCTCCCAGGTCCATCTTTATGCGACGCTCGGGCGACTCCTCTCGATCCCCGTCTGGAGCTCCTCCCTCCTGCGTTCCTTCGTTTCCAGCAGTAGCGGCAGGCTCGTCCTCTGTTGTTCTGTCGCTGACCATTCTGGCCTCCTTCGGAGACGTGGTCTCTCAAGGTCACGTTTTTGGATTTTCTCAAGTGGTTCGTGAAGCTCCAGATCCTGTGATCCCTGTGCCTCAGGAAGCGGCAGTTCATGAAGGTTTCTTTAGATCTAATGCTTTGTTTTGCAGGTTTAATGGCCTATGGTCTCGCCTGGCAGATCTGTGTTGAAATAATGTAACTGCAAAGAGTATTCTTATTATTATTTGATATATTATTCATTGGATCAATCCCCATTGTGGATTGATCATGTCGGCTATTGTAATAGGACCAAATCCCCTTTTGCGAATTGGTCAAGTGATAATTATAATAGGCAGAATAAGAAGTCGGCCCCAACAAATATTAAAGAGGCCCCAAAAGATATTAAAGGTGGTTATAACCACCCAGTTGGAGAAGTCGGCCCTGCCAATGAAGAGACACTTCACACGTGCTAGTCTAATGTAAATAAGGAGGCTAGCGCCTCACTTAGACACACAATTCACTTGCTCATTTTGAGAGACAAGTTTCGGATATGTTGTCAAAGAAGAAGGAGAGAGAGTGGCACATATCTGGGAGAGGATCTTCTGCATTAGTTTAAGAGATCTCTTGGCATTGTATTGGCTATCTATATTAAGGAAGTTTTGTTGGGTTTTCTTCCCCTAGAGGGTTTCCCAGGATAAATGTTGTGTCTCTTGTGATTGTGTATTTCTCAGTGACCTTGGATTATGCTATTGTTATCTAATGAAATGCAAAGAACTATAATAATGGCTTAAACATTAATAATCTACACTCTTGGATTACTTCAGAATGGAATCCCCTCCTCGAGGAGGAAGCTCATGTTCGCCCTTGTGTAAAAGGCTTCTTCGTAGTGATTTTTGCCTCTTTTAAGGATAGGGATTTGATCTACAGTTCTAGGCCCTGGTTTTGGGGCAGGTCGGGTCTGTCTGTGCAGCTTTGGACCTCTTCTTTCGACCCCTCCTCAGCTTCCATCCCTTCGGCCCCAAGGTGGGTAAGGCTCCCTGGCCTGCCTATTCATTTTTGGGGTGATTCTTCTCTCAGGCATATTGGGAATGCTCTTAGCAAGTTTCATAGTAGCAGTCCAGAAACTAAAATGGGCTTCACTACCTATGCACGGATCTGTGGAGAGATGGATTTCAATAAAGGATTCCTAGCGCGAATCACTCTTCAAGGGAAGAACTATTCTTGGACGCAGAAGCTTGACTATGAGAATATTCATTTTAGGTGCAAAAATTGTTTTGAAACAGGGCATTTAGCCAGCAACTATCAGAAACTCCCTCGAGAAAAACAGAAACCCTAAGAGTCAACGCAAGCCCACATGGTGGGCAGGAGCTCTTCCGAAGCACCAAAGCATAGAACCGGCTAATGATACCCCAGACGAGGAAGATACAGAGGGTGTACCACAGAAAACGAAATAAGACACTTATGTTCAGGAGCAAGTGCCTCCTTCCCCAAAAAATCCCAAGGGGAAGGCTCGGGAAGAAACCGATCCAACCATATTGCCAGGCATATCTCACCCTGAACACCAGACCTCAAGTTGGGCCGACTTAGCTGATGAAGAAGGCCCTCTATGTCCGACAGAAAGCCAATCTCAAGATCAAAGCAAAGAATGGCAGACCATGTCAAAAAGGAAAAAAAAACTTTCAAGTCATAAAGGATGTAATGACCCGAAGTCGCACCGGGTCGCTGAAATAGTATGGTTTCCCAAGCTTCCTTTTGTTTTAGTTCAATTAAGTTTGTCCCTCTGATTTACCAGGAAAAATTTCAGATGTAACAAACCCAGTGGATCCCCACTGTTTTTTTTAATACAAAACTCTAACCGTTGCTGTCAAAAAAAGAGAATGTATATTTTTCACTTAAATATAACATATTTTTTAAGTTTTAGAAATTCTCATCTAACTTAGTTTTAATTTTAATTTTTCTAAACCATTTATTAAAATAATTTGGAGTTTGGCCCAACCTCATTTTTAAATATATTTTTTAATTGAAAAATTATTTTAAAAAATTGAACAACATACTCACTTATCTAATATATAGAAGCCAAAAATCTATAAACTTCAGTCCCATCTTCAAGATAGCTTATCTTGGAAATTGAGAAATCTTCATGACAATATAATGTTACATGAATGCTTTTCCATCTTCAATAGTTAATTCCAAATAGTGGATCTTTGATTTACAAAGTTTCATTATTATTTATTTTTCGAGAGAAACTAAACAAAATTCATCAACCTTTTATGAAAACATTTTAGACAAGGGGAGTTGTATAGCAACAAGTCCCTATTGAGAAGGTAGAGGAGCTTGATTGAGCAATGTGTTATCCGCTTCTAGATCATCTTGATTGAGCAACCGACTATTCGATGACATGGTGCTAGCTAAAACTATGAGATATATACTTTCAAGTGTCTAGCATTTCAAGCTAAAGAAACTTCAAAACTTTCCACAAAAATTGGTGAAGGGAACCCACTAACCATTAGATCAAAGTCAAATCTTATTTTTGGATATGTTATTTCAAAGGAAATGTGAAAGGATTTTATAGAAGTTAATTTCTAGGATTTTACACATGCAAGCTACCGACCCTTTTACACATGCAAGATACCCACCCTTCCTAGGGTACGGTTTGGTGGTCATTTAGGTTTTTGAGGAGATTGGAGTTGGAGTTCATTTTTTCCTTGGAGAGATAAGAAAATCAAGTACAGTGTAATTCGCATGCATGAATTGATTAGAGATGTCCTGAATTGGCATCGATTGTATATAAGTGGTCATCTTCGTAATCATGTACGTGTACTTTGCAAGTGTGTTTTCTAAGTTGCAATGAAAAACAATTCATGGCTTAACTATATTAATGTGGGAATCATGTTCTCATTGTTGTCTATTTGTCACACCTGATAGACTGCTTTTGTTTTGTTGCGTAGATGTTTGATTGCTCTTTATATATTTTAAAACATCTACTAGTTGGTTGATTAATTAGGACCCTGAAATGATGTTATTGTTAATAAGCTTTTATCTCAGCATTCAAGCTGAGAAGAAATTGGCGACAAAGTTGTTTGAAGCTGATAATATATTCTCAATGACATTGTCTCTTACAAAATGGCTTGTTCAAAATCTGAAATGATTATCCTAGAGTTGGGAATGCACATGACATTCAGGTTACACGGGAAATAGTAGGCCATTTTTCTGTGTCACAATCCTTTTTTACCCCTATATACTTAATTATTTTTTGATCTATTATTCCAAGATTTATCTTCTAAAACCCAAAAATTAGAATGAGAGTGTGAAATCGACCTTGTGTCCATTTCAATAGAGTTTGATAGCCCACACAAAAACTCCATCACCCAATTCCAATATGTTATTTAATACAACCCGCCTTGGAATTTTTTATGTAAATACAAAATGAAAGAGGTTTCTTTGAGATGTAGAAGAGAAGATTGTGAGTCAAGTTGCCTTAGAATTGGGTAGTAGTATCAAAGCTTTGAAATGAAGCAACGCGAGTAAACAACTATATTCGTAATTGACCAAGTTCGGATGAAAAATTCATAGGTACTGAAAATCCCACTATGCTCATCAATCACCCGGTCACTAGTTTATGTCGCTACTAGAAGTTTAAGAAAGAGAAGCATGATCCATTTTTCACTACTTGATGTTTCTTGGATACTTGATGTAAAAATAAGTTATTAGCGTCTCAAACTCAGAGCATACCTTTCTAGAATCCATAATGGAAAAATAATATAAAAAACCAATATGTGTCGGTTGGCCGTGGAATGCAATGTGGCATTGTTGGTGACAATTGAAACACGTCAATGTTTGCATGCCCTCCACGTTCTTATTGTCCATGTTCCATATATTCATTTCAGGCATCTCAAGCAAAAGATTGTTCCGTAAACAATATCTCAAGCAAAAGTTTGTTCCGTAAACAATAGAGAAACTAAATTCTCATAGATGAGCAAAGCTTTGTCTGAAAGAAAAGATCATTTAGAAATCGTTGAAATTTGTACAGGTTCCAAGCACAATTTAGTTTGTCTTGGTTATTATGACAACCCTCAAACAAGGAAGAACGTAGTTGCTCGTCAAAAGGAGAGCTCCCAATATAGGATAGACAACGTCTTTCTTGCTACAGATCCTATTCTTGTTCAAGGAAAGCTAGCTTGGTCCAATTCCAATTCAAGACAATCCGAAGAATCCTGCCAAACCAAAAGAAAAGAGACTGAGATTATCCATTCTAAAACGAGCTCCTATTCATTAGACGAGTTAACCTATTCTCGGAAACAAGTACCGAAGAAAAGATTGGCTCTGGAATCAAACACCCCTTGATGGGTCGAGGGTAACCCTTCGATGGAATGGTAATGGCTTGCACACTGACAATATTTGCAATCGTCTTTTCATCGGTGAAATGGAACTTTGGCGTCAAGTAGCTTCAACATCGCTTAATGAACGCGCAGAAGGTCGATCTAGTTCAACATTCTCTTTGGAACAAAGGTTAGTCTCTATATAACTAGGCATAAGGGATAGGTACATTAACCGCAACTCCTCCATTCATTATTCATTATTTGTCCACTTAACTATAAAGCACTATGAACATTAAAGTAGGAAAATGTGAAACCTAAACAGTTAAGAAGCCATATATACCTCTGTTGAGAATTTATTGTCTCCTTGTTTTGTCCACCTCCAATCCATCTTGAAAAATACAGGCCCAAATCATTCCATCCAACCAAGCCCAATAGCCCCTAACACTGGGAAGAAGAAGGGGAGAGAAGGGAATAATAAGGAAGGTACCAGATAAGCCTAACCCACAATATACAATATTCTTACTTACCTTGATTTCAAATTTGTTGAGGAGCAAAGAATGATTAGTTACCACACAGCCCAGATTGATTTAATTGATGGTCAGTTGAGTGAGAGTGGTTGTCCAGAGGACAATGCCAACAGATATATAGACCGAGAGATAAGGGACAGACTTCAATGGTATCTGGACGGGGCTTCCTAAAATGTTGGATACGTCGATTCATCATTTGAGGAGCATAGGCAAATCAAGGGAAGTTGAGGAACTGGATGCATGAGTCAATCCAGAGCCAGTCTTACGCAAAGTGCGAGAGTCGTAAGCTAGAGACAGAAGAAAATGGCTGAGCAGGTGAACAAGTAAAGAAGAAGGCAACTGCGAGGAGCAGACCGTTGGGGGTTCAGTTGTAAGCAAGAACATAAAAAGGCAGTTTGACTAGGTGAGAAGGTAAAGAAGAAATATGAGGGTGGTTGTGTGTCCTTACATGCATGGTGCTCAACCTCTGCATTGGGCACGCAACCCTACTCAAGAACTTGACTGAACACGTAACCCGACTCAAGAACCTGACTAAAGAAAGGGATTGAAGAGAGTAAACATTAAATGTTGACAAACTAATGCTATCTCTTGATATGGCATTAGTTCACCTCAAGAGATGCACACCTTCATGTACTGATCATTTCCTAAGTTTCAAACGATAGACTTTGCACTATGCCTCGAGAAGAGGCCAAATAAGACGTCAAACTGAAAAGTTAGGATAAAAAAGAAAATGTGAGATCGAGAATTTCATGGATCAATTAAAACTTTGGTTAAAATCTTGTGTTTGCATTGGTTTTGGTGCATGAATTAATATAACAATGTGAACCGATTACTAATACTAACTAGCCCGAAGGGTAGGGACTAATAACGTGGTGTTCTTCCATTGTTTTGGGAATTACAAACATATAAGCTATGTAAATATAAATAAAATCACCATATTTTCCAATTATGTAATATGCGTGTTTATAAAAGAATATTGATATGTTCTTTAATAAAATAAAATAAAAATACTATACTTAATTCAAAATGTCCATCAATAATGTTGAATGTTGTTTTAGGGTTGTTTTTTTGCAACTTTGATTTGGTAGTAACTTGATACACAATCAAAATTTGAAAGCACCTTATCTTAAACAACCCTTTAAAGAATCATTTACTTATCTGGTGCTCAATATGTTAGTGAAATTATAATCCAATTTAAAGGTTTGTAATTTATAACCAACAAAGACTCTCCTTTAACTTGCTTAACAAGATTATTTACAAGAAAAAATGCACATGCATAATGAGAATTGTTGAGGCTAATAAGGCGTTGATCAAATAATTATATTATATGGAACTTCCTAGTTTCATCATAATCAATGGGATTCATAGGAATTTGTTTACCTCGAATTCCTATATTATGTTCAATTTCTATAGTAACTTGAAGGAATACCTTTATGTCAAAATTCCAATGATTGTTCTTAACATAATTGCTCTATTTTTTTCCAGCTCTATGCATTGCAACTGTAGAGCATATTTTGCAACCTTAGGCTGTCGCCTTCATCACCCAGACCTTAGCCCCCATGGCCTCAACGGTTCTTGATCCGGATCCCCCCCCCCCAGATTTCCTCGATGAGGCTATAGCCTTCAAGGCTCTTGTGGGCTCACTCAGTCCCCCCACCCCTCGGTCGCGTTCCATCTCTTCTCAGTTTGTAAAGAAAATGGATCAGATCCCAGAAGTTTCAATCCCCAACACCTCTGCAAGAAGAAAAGCTCTCTCTTTCGCCTCCAGAGCGCTTATCGGTCAATTCATGGGTGTATGGCCCTCACCTCGTCAGATAGATCTTTGGATTGAGTGGAATTGGCACCCCCTGGCCCAAGGACGCATGAATCACTTATTTTGTGGTAAGGGTTTTTACATCTTTTACTTTGAGCTTAAATCAAATAGAGATCTCATTTTCAAAAATGGCCCCTACTTCTTTGACCCAAGAGGGTTATACCTAAACAAATGGACGCCAGATTTCGACCCAGAAAATGACATACCCTCTGCAGTTCTAGTATGGGTAAGACTTCCCCATCTTCCCTTCCACTGTTGGGGCAATGAAGTTCTGAAAAGCATAGGAGATACCCTGGGAAAATTTATCGATAGGGTAGAACCCATATCTAGTCTTTATTCTTGTGCTAGGATCTGTGTGGAAGTAGATCTAGAAAAAGGGCTCCCGAAAGCAATCAAACTAAAGCTAGATGATTGGATCCACATCCAGAAACTAGACTATGAACAACTCCCGTTCAAATGCAAATCATGTCATGAATATGGACATTTTGCAAAGAACTTCCCCGGTAATAAGCAACCCTCAGAAGTCGATGCAACACATTAGGAAGACGAATGGAAACAGGTACGGAAGAAAGTTTCCAGCGGCAAAAACTCTAGATCACGTCCAGGGCCCTCAAGTCCCCCGCCTAACCTTGATCCCTTGCATCAAAAACTCCCACCAAAATCCCCTCCCAAAAAAGCCCCTTCTTTTCCCCCCAACCCCCTGCCTCCCCTCTCTCACAACCCCTTCTATCCACTCGAAGAATCCTCTTCCAAACAAAATCCTCCCCCAGTTATAGCCTTGGACCCTCCTCCTCCCTCTGCCCCACCCTCAGTCAGCTTTGTTGACGAGTCAGATGAAGATGATCCCTCCAAGGAGGGATCGCAAGGATCATCACGACAAGGAAATACAGATCCCCACACGCAAGCTCAACACTCAACTTATGGTAGTCAAGCCTCCTCCACCCCCCTCCAATGATCTTTCTCTCTTGGAACTGCAGGGGCTTCGGTAGAAAATCTAAAGCCGAAGCGCTAAAAGACCTAAACAAAATGGCTAGCCCCTCAGTTATTCCCCTTTAGGAAACCAAAATGGATTCTTCATCTCTACTAGAAGCAACAAAAAAAGTTTACAATACCACATGCAGGGTGGCTGTTAGCTCTCATGGAGATTCTGGCGGCATCACAGCTCTTTGGAACAAGCAAATCTGGACCTCTGAGGTAACCTTGGAAACCCAAAGTTGGCTCTTAACAGTTCTAAAAAACAAGGACAATAATAGTATCATTTCTGTTGTTAATGTTTACATGCCCAACTCTTACAAAGACAAAATGGCTACCTAGAATTCCCTTTCAGAACTCAAAAACTCCATAGATCTTTCATCTTGCATAATCAGGGGTGACTTCAACACCCACCTTAATCCAGGGGAAAACAAGGGGGGAAGTAAAGTCAGAGACCCTTTCTCAAAAAATCTCACCGATCTCATCTCAGATTGGGATTTGCAAGATATCAAACCTTTAAAAGGAAAATATACTTGGAACTGTTGTTCCTGAGTCTGTACTTAAGGCTTTAAAGTACAGTGTCAAGGCATCCGAAAGTATGGTAATGTTTGATAAAGGATTTCATTAACCTTCGGTATAGGAAGCTAATGAAGGTTTCTGCGTTCACGCTGTCTGGCTTCCAACTGTTCCTGGGTAGCAATATCTTGTTCAATGGCTGCCCATGAACGTTCTAATTCTTCCCGGGTATTTGCAATTCTAAGGATCATGTCGAAAAGATTTAACGCGATATGGGTTTGATCTGATATCTTGGGTTGAATATTAGGTTGAATTGCGGTGGGTACAGTCATTGAGGAACAATATGAGTATGGAAGTGGTTTAACAAGAGATTTTAATCGCTGATTCAATTTGGTCGAAATAAGAGAGATCTTCGCATGAGGAACGAAATAAAAATACAAATTAAAGGCCCTTTCCCGTAACTGTATGATTTTTAGCAAAGAGTGTGGAATGAGAGAAAAACATCCAGCTGTAAGTAACGTAAAATTTCTATCGGTAAAAAACTCACGTGTATTTAGAAGAAGAAATTGACATGAACATAATTGACATGGCGTAAGTAAACATAAAATTATGTAACTGTAACTTGGTCTTACACCCACTGATAGCTGGTGCAGAGGAAGGACAAGAAACAACTAACGAAAAATGGACTTCCTTCACTATAGTAGTAGTCGCACTAAGTTATAGTGATACCTTTCAATTATGTAGAGCAAAATGAAAAGAGACAAAGAACATAACAAAACAGACTAATTGCGTAGAGCAAAATGAAAAGAAACAAAGAACATGACAAAACAAACTTGAAATACAGTCGGGACAGAATCGGGAATCTTCAATTTGCTTTGTATTAACTTCCTTCATGGGAAAACTCTGTTACAATGAGCACCAAAAAGTCCAGTCTTGTGCTCTTCTTTCTCTGTTCTATTTATACAAAAAGTGCCAGGTGCTTCCTTTACATGACTCGGTGCATATCATACACCTGTCCGAAAAATTGAATACAAGCTGTGGCGGTTCCGTTTGGCAGTTGTTAGGAGCCAAATCACTCCATCTCTTCAACTCCGTTTTCAAGACGCGCTAGGTGCTTGTCTCTGCATAGACTCAGTGCATATCCTACATTTGTCCAGGAATTTGGATATGAGCTGTGACGACTCTGCCTGACAACTGGCTTCGGAAAAATAGCAGTCTCGGGCTAATTGCAGAAGTTTATTTCCCATATATGTATCAACAATATCAAGGGTGTCGAGTTGTGTGATGGGTTGAATTAGATGCTCCTCAATTTGAGCCATCCCTGCCCTGTCCATTTTAGAGATCTCCATCAAATTTCTCTCATTTTTCTCTTTCATGTCGAGGGAGATCTGCTCCATGTTTATTTGCCTCAGCGTCTCTGTGTCTCCTCCACTCTCCATCCCTATTAGTTCAACATTTATGATTTTGAAGGTTTCTTCAAGTGAATTCGTCACTTTTTGTGCCTGCTCTTTGCTTAAAGCAATATCATGCTCCCAGTTCTTTAACAAAATATTGCCCCTAGTCTGTTCGACAATGGAGAGCCCGGGGGTCTCTGCTGAAAACCTGTTATTGGTAGCTATCACTGCTTCCTGGAAGATGACCGGAGCAGCTTCTGCGTTTCTTTCCTTAACAATCAGATTCTCAGAAATCTGATTCATTAACAAGCAATCTTTTCGAAACTCCCCGATCTTGTTTAGTAGACTCTGTTGAGCAGAAGAGACCCTGCTCCGAATGTCGATTGCTCGGGATTTAACAATCTCGATGTCAATCACCTTGCTTCCTGCGACCTCTAACTGAGCCTGTAATTGCGTGATCGTATCCCTCTGGTGGCCGGACTGTACCCGACCATCTCGGATTACTGAATTTGCTTGTTCCAGTTTGGTCTTAAGGACTTCAGTTTCTCTCTTGTTGGCCAATTGGGCCAACTTGATTTCTCCGCTTACTTGACTCCTCGCGCTTTCTACTGCCGAAGCCACCCTGGCCTTAAGAGTCTTGATCAGGCGATTTTTTGCTTTGAGCTGCCTTTTTAACATTTCGACTGAATATTGATTTGTCGTTGCGTACGCTCCCAGTGTTCCCGCGATTTCAGTGGCAAATTCATCTTTCTTTTTATTTCTCCCATCGGTCATCACTTTGAATTTCTTAGCAGTGGACTCTCCCTCTTGATAAAATTCTCGCTTCACCACAGCTTTCCTCTTTTTGTCAAAGAAGAATTCGTTAGGAGGGAGTTCTTCTGCCCTTATAGGCCTCAGCTCCTCACCAAATATCCATCCTTCGCTAACGCCTCCCTGTGCCGACTGCAAGGGTGTTACAGAGGCGATGGGTTGCCCGATCTACTTCGCACCCTTCCCTGGTGTGCTGAGTGGATCCTGCCCTTTCGGGAGGTCGGAAATCTTTGATCCGGCTTCCAGATTCTAAGTTTCCAGTGGGTTTGTGTCTTTTATTTCCACCTCCAGACTATGCTCCTTGGGAGGATCAGTATTCTCCTTCTCTGTTTCGGGATTTTCCCCCTGCTCAGGGCTCTTCTCCTTGTCTAGATTTTTCTCCTGTTCGGGGGTTTTTTCCCTTTCGGGATTCTTCTCTTGTTCCCCTTCCTGACGTTTTTCGGGGTTAGAGGTTTGCCCCACAGAACTTTCGACTTCCTTTTCTTTATCTTTAGGAAGTCCCAAACCCCCTAGCACAACGGGGAGGCACCTTTTCCGATGCTCCTGAAATTTTAAAACAGAAGCTCTGTCTTCGGGCGCTAGGGACCCGATCCGAAATTGCACCTCCAAATATGACCTCGCCCCTCGGAAAACATCATCCGAGGGTGAACATTCATGTTCAAACCTCTTTAATCCGCAATTGCCCAAATGGGTGCTTACGATTCTCTGCGGATCATGCTTTTTGTACTCAATGTAGGCTAGGCTCAAGTATTCTAAGGCTGCGGCTTCAGCCTTAGCATGTTCGAAATCTAATAATGAATATGAATTTAGCCGAATAGGGAAAGATGGCCATACCTTCTTGGAAGACGCCTAGAGCTCTTTGCTCACTCCACCGATTACTGTTTGCCGAGCAATTTCGTGACAGGCTAGCTTGTCGGGGATGAACAACGGTAGTGCCGAGGGAGGAACGACAGCTCCGAACACTCTCAAATAAGAGAATTCTTCTTCTACGTACTAGTCTGCAATATGGCTCAGAATCTCGGCAATGCCGTCCAAGATGCGGGGTGGCAAAAGACCAAAAATGGTGACGTGCAGGGGCACCACCACCCAGTTAAAAATCTCATAAACAAACTGGTTCACGTTATTTTCCCACAGCTTATCGTGGTACTCATGAACAGTCTTCTCATGGGCTGGGCTCCAAGCCCAATTCATTAAAGGAAAGGGCGTCAGGGAGCATATCGCGTCCATGAGATATGCGGACATGAAGAATCTGGATGGCTTTTTGGCTTCTTTTTTCTCCCGGTACTCGGTGATTCTGTTGAACAAACTATCGGAGAGCATTTTTGCCCAATTGAAAGAGAAACCTTCTGCTACCCGATAGATGAGAGGTACCCACTGGACGTAAAAATGTGCAGTATCCTCCCGTCCGAAAAGCCGACAAGCCATCATTGCCACATACATAAAATTTGGCTCCAACGAAGAAATTGAATACACGCCCTCGTTATTCACTCTGAATGTCACGGAACGTGACACCCAATCTTTTATCAAACCTGGCAAGGTTCTGTCAAATTCTTCGCACTCTTTCTTTTTGGAGTCTGCAAAAAATTCTTTTCCATATGTACATTCATAAGTTGCTGGGAGCTTGTACATAGACTGGATATGTTCAGGTCTAAAAGTCCCGACCATGGCCTGTCGGTCACTTAAGATAGTTCTGGAGGGCAGGTCGACGTGATCCAATGCCCATCGGATCATATCGTAGTATGAGAGCAACCGAGGTCTGGTTGCAACCAGGTGCATTCCCGACTGAACAATTGCCTTGTACTTTGTGTTCATGTCGTCTTTCTCAATATCGAGGTTATCTTCATCAGAATCTGAACAGTTAACCAACCCAGACTGTAGAATATTTGAAATAGACGACCAGGTGGATACTGAGCCACTCGTCCGAGGCGAAGTATCTGATACATTGTCCGAACCCTGTGCTGCAATCTCGACGTTTGCTTTCGCTGCTCTCCTTGGCGCCATGGCTGAAGCTTGCCTTTGTGCTCTTCTGCAGTAGACCTGTGTATACATGCGGGAATGAGTTTCCTCTAAGAAAAGTGAGTTTTATGCGCTTTAAGAGAAATGTTTTTTGGAACATAATGAAACTTTTGTATATATTTGAAAATCTGTACCTTTCGAACAAGCCTGTCAAATCACACATAAAACCAAATTAAATGCGTAAACCCGATCTTATGTATTTGTGGATTTACCCTAAATCTTTATTAATGTCATCAATGTTTGGCGGTCTTGACAGGCAATCGGGTCATGGAGAGCAAGTAAATCCCTCGTGCAGTGTGTCACCCTCGATGCGCGAGACAAATTTCGTTTAAATTAAAATTACAAATCTTAAAGACTTAATTAACTTCCTCGCCTTTCGCTGCATCGTGAACTTCTTCTTCGTATTTTAACCCTTTGACTCGCGATATTGCGATGCGGCGATAATTAAGGCCCCAATTAATCTGAGAAAAATCTTAGATTAGGCACCTAATTAAACTTGCGATAATCATGTCGCAACTTCGCGAATCGGGGTTTTGGACACTTTAACTCTATGAAGGAAAAAGCTGAGTCGCGATATGCCGAGAGCCAAAACCAACCAAGGTTAGTTTTTTACCTTTAGTTCTCGACCAAGGTTCTCAGAAAATTCATCGTGTTCTCGGCTATTGGGGCTGTAAGAACAAAAGCTTGGGTTCTACGAGCGCCGAGGCACGAAATACCGACGATGTCTAATCAAGGGTTAAAGGTTTTACCATAGTCAATTGCCTTGGGTGAAAAATTTGAAAAATGAGTTCGCAGTTTCGCGACTCGGGATTTGAGAATTCAATAATCAAAGTGTCCGACTTGCGATATTTCAAAAATAAAAAGGCAAACATATTGGCGAAAAATGGATCTTTCCTTTTGGAAGTTAAAAAGTATTGCCATTGAGAAGACAAGATTTAAGAGTCTTATGATTTCGGAAGGAAAAGAAAAACAACTTTAAATCTTAAGCATCGACGTTGAAAATTGTGCGAGGTGAAAGAACAAAGGTGGCTCCAACATAGGCTCCAACTAGGGATCCCGCTTCCCTGTGAGGCGGGAAGAACAACAGACCAGGTGCCACAATTGGGTAAATGGAGTCATAGGCTAAAATTAATAGAAAAATCCAAGGAAAAAGATAGAGAGGGGGAAAAGACTTTCATTAGATAACCCAGAAATTTTTTCGAACTGAGATACTCTTTCCAAACACAGCTGAAGTCACCTTCTCAATTTTTCCCTTTCCCACTACTAAGTTTGGGGAACGCTTTAAGTCAGTCGTAACGGTCCAAGGATATTCAACAGGTCTTGTGATTCTCAGCTTGCATAAAAAACAAAAGGATATTATATAATCAAAAAATAGGGAAGTCCCATTGGAATTTGGGGAAATGATCAGGTTTTCAGAAAGCGTTGATTACCAGAGTTAATTGATATTTATGTATAACAGCCTTACAGATCTCTCAGACATTGCTTCACTGCCAGCGGGCCTGTTCAGTACCTCGGTGAAGTTGTCTGACCCTTTTTCACTGAATTTCTTTTCACCACTTCGGAAAATATTCATGCGTTTAAACGCTAAGACGAGGGCAATCATTTCTGAATTTCCTTTCATCGTCTTAATGGACTAGGTGGGGGCAATCATTTCTGAATTTCCTTTCACCACCTGTCTCAGTATTTATTTATTTATTTTTTAAACACGAAGATGGGAGCAATCAGTTTACATCAGGGCTGAGATCTGTGTAATATTTTTTATCAGAGGTTTGTCAACTTATTTTGATCACTCGGTATCAACCTTCCTTTGACCCTCACAAGACATTTAGTTCTTAGGGAGACATGGGAGAATAAATAAAATTTTAAGGAAGTTCAAGCAAGCTTTGATTTTTCGGACACTATTGAAAATCCTAGGAAAGTTAGATTCGCTATAAACGTTCCTTTGCTTAGCAGAGGATCAGGTAGTTGCGAAGACCAGCTTTCTAATTAAGATCTGCTTCGGAATCACTGAGGTTTGAATCACAAAATTTTTACCCCTTCTCCAAGGTTTGGGAAAATAGTAAGTCACTAAAATCTAGGTCCAAATATAAACGGAAAACGAGGCAACAATCAAATGGTCTTAATATAAAACAGGCCATAACATTTTCTGGACTAGTCTTCGGATGCATTTGGGGGCAAAAATTATGAGTGACTGTTTTTGAATTTAACATATTCGTTCAAATTTTAGTTTAAAGATCAAAGCCAAAAATAATCCTGTTATCTAACCCTTTATAATGCAATTTGAACAATGTCATTTTAGATTGTTAAAAACAGCCTTTCATGATCTCTGAGTATTTTGAAAACTCACCTCTGTTTTCTCTTTTCATTTTCTTTGGGGATTATGAACTATTCTTATGTATCACCTGTTTTATGGCGCCCTATTTCCAAATATTGATCCGCACCTTAGGTCTTGAGCTAATTTCGCCTGAAGCTAGAACCCTGCAACAAACGAAAAATCTGATTTGAAAATGTGTTGAAAATTTAAGAACGAAAACCCAAAATTTGAAAATAAACGTTTGAATAAAAACATAACTATATACAAAAATTCATAAAAAAGTCTATTTGATTACAAATGTATATATGTACAAAAAAAAAAATTATTTTTTATTTTTTATTTTTTATTTTTATTTTTTTTATTTTTTTCTACCCAACCACTGTCACATCATATAGTGCTTGAGATATCGCCCATTGACAGGGGCACTTAGGACTTCTCCATCAATGTTTTCCGGAAGAAAGGAATTCTTTCCTTCTGGAGCTGAGACTCTGAATGGTCCATACCAAAGGTGGTCAAATTTGCCATGCTTTGCGGTTTCTTCCCTTCTCGCATCCCATCTCAACACTAAGTCACCTGGGAGGAACTCTCTATCCTTCGCCTTAAGGTCGAACATTGCTTTCATATCATCTTGGTATTTCTGCATTTTTTCATCAACCTCCACTCTAACTTGTTGAACCTCAATGAGTTGGTTAATTCTTCTAGTCACATGATTGGGCTCTTCGTTTTGATCCTGCCATAATTTCATTACTGGCAATGCTAAGTTTATGGGGAGAACCGCCTCGGTTCCATATACCATTTGAAACGGAGAAATGTTGATAGATCTTTTAGTTCTAATGCGGTTTGCCCATAGTGCGTGCTTTAAATGTATATGCCAGGACCTCTTGTTTTCGTTCAGTACCTTTTTAATCACGTTTACCAGGCTTTTATTCGATGACTCAGCCAGCCCATTTCCCTGAGGGTAATAAGCAGTGGAATGGCCGAGAAAAATACTGTACCTCTGGCAGAAATCGATCATGGCCATGGATTTGAAAGCCTGGGCGTTGTCGGTTACAATCTTCCGAGGGCACCCAAATCTGAACAAAATGTTATCTTCCAAAAAGTCAATCACCACCGAGTCTGTTGCCCTTTTGGTCGGAATTGCTTCCACCCACTTGGTAAAATAATCTGTGGTTGTTAAGATCCACTTATGCTGAGCACTGGAATGGGGATTGATTTCTCCTATGAAGTCTAATCCCCATTGTTGAAATGGGGCTTCGGTTTTGACTGGGACAAGTGGTAGCGCAGGGAGCTTCTGCTTACCAGCGAATATTTGACACGAGTTGCAGGCACGTACTTTGGCATTAACGTCTGAAAATAATTTCGGCCAATAGTATCCTGCCCTCAAAATCTTGTAGGTTGTGGCTCTCCATGCATGGTGCCCCCCACAGATTCCTTCATGAAATTCCTCTATGACCCGTGGAGTTTCCGACTCGACCAGACAGACCAATAAGAACCCGAGTGGATCTTTCCAGTATAGTCGATTTTCGGAGATGCAATATTTTACAGCGTGGAGTTTTAAAGTCCTGTATTTGGCTGGTGTTAGTCCATCTGGACACTTCAGGTTTAACAAATAGAAAACTATATCTTTATACCAGCCTGACGACATGAATTTTTCTTCAACCTTGTTTGGATATGTCTGGTCATTAGGCTCTTGCAAATATGTGTCCTCGTCTTCCCCTTGTAGGCAATTGATGTCAAGAGCTCTAAGATTTGACTCAGCCAAGAGTTTGGCCAGACCCTTTCCTTTTATCAATTTAGTTGGCTTAATTTCCAGATCAAATTCTTGAATCTTAGCGAGCCAGCACCCTCGTTTTCCATCACTGTCAGGCTGTACCAATATATCTTTCACAGCACTGGTTGGTACATACGCGATAATTTTTGAATGTAGAACGTAAGTTCTAAATGCCTTTAGCGCTTTCACCATTGCGTACGCCTGTTTTTCCATTATATCATATTTTAGTTCAGCGTCCCGAAGGCTCTTGCTAAAAAACGTGATCGGGCGTTCAAAGCCTTCGTCATCTTTTTGCAGCAATACCGCGGCGATAGTATGTTGAGAAGCGAATGAGAAGATGAGGAAATATTTCAAGTAATCTGGGCTTGTTAACACAGGTGCCTCGCTGATGACTCTTTTAATATGCTCGAACGACGCTTTAGCCTCGGTTGTCCAATTTACTCTGCTATCTTTCTTTAGCATTCCTGTGATCAATTTGACAATCTCAGCGAAATTTGGTATGAACCTTCGTAAAAAAATTATTGTTCCTAAGAAAACTTGAATTTCTTTAACATTTCTAGGAATCCTAATAGTTTGTATCGCTTCAACCCTCTTAGGATCAATCTTGATCCCATCCTTAAATACAATATGCCCCAGAAGCTTACCTTCCTGCATAGCGAAATGTGATTTCTTTGGGTTCAAAGACAGACCATACCTGCGGCATTTTTCGAAAGTTTGTTTTAAGTGGATCAAATGTTCTTCATCGGTTTTAGAAAAAACCGTCAAATCGTCAAGGTAGATTACTACGAACTTATCTCTTTCACCAACGAAAGCGATATCCATGGCGCGCTGGAAAGTACCCCCTGCATTCATTAAACCAAAAGGCATTTTATCATACATAAATGTACCCCATGGTGTGGTGAAAGCGGTTTTTTCTCTGTCTTGCTCGTTCATGGCGATTTAGTTGTACCCAGAAAACCCATCTATCATAGACATTTGATTTGCTCCAACTACCTTTTCTAGGACGTGATCCATTTTAGGAAGTGGATAATTATCTTTAAGAGAGGACCTGTTCAAGTTCCTGAAATCCACACACAGTCTGATTTCTCCGTTCTTTTTTCTGATAGGGACCAAATTTGCTACCCAGTCCGAGTACCTCAGAGGTACAATTATTTTCGCATCTAGGAGCTTCTTAACCTCCTTTTCAATAACGGGCAAAAAAATGGGGTTAAACTGCCTGAGCTTTTGCCTAAAAGGCTTGACTCCAGGCTTCAAAGGTATCTTGTGCTCAATTATAGAAGTATCATATGTTCGAAGCTCATCATAGGACCAGGCGAAAATGTCTTTATATTGTCTGAGTAAGTCCCTATACTGGTTTTTTACCTTAGGAGGGAGGAATTTAGATATCTTTACTATCCTGGAATCTTTTTCAGTTCCTATGTTGCAATCCTCCACCTCTTCGGGTTGGGGTTGTAAAGTGGACTTCACAGGTATGTCGTTCTGATCGAAGAGTCTTTACAAAGGAATTAAGCCTTTCGGGATTTGGTTATTTTTAAGGACCAACATGCGATGATCCGCTATCTTTTCTCGGAAGGTTTCAGGATTTTCATCTTCTTGCATAATCCACCTCGGGTCATTTTGGTTTTCTTGGTCTGGATGGGTTTCAGAGAATTCACCTATTGCTGTAAGAAATTTTTGAATCTGTTCGTCATCCTCAAAGACCTGCCAGTGCCGGACATTGTCTGGTATGGAGGGTTTATACCTAATTTCAATATGATATTTCAGCTTAACATTTGTGGGAGGGAAAAAGGTCGAGGCTGCCTTAGCCAATGCATCAGCATGTAGATTCTCTGTGCGAGGAATAAAATGGACTTTTATAGATGAGAAAAAATTCTCCATTAAATCCCAAACGCAATTTCTGTATGTTCTCAATCTGGGGTGTTTGGCTAGGTATTGTCGGTTTACTTGTTTTATTATTAATTCAACATCACCGTAAACCTCTAAGTTTTTTATGTTTAACTTCTTTGCAGCTTCTAAACCTAAGACTAATGTTTCATACTCGCATACGTTATTGGTGTAATCTATGTCCCACTGTAAGCGATATGAGAAAGGAACGGTAAACTTATCTTCAGGTGCTACCAAAAGTATGCCAGCACCAGCTCCTTCCGAAGATGAAGCGCCATCGAAGTACATTTTCCAGATACCGCTTATGCATAGTTCTTCGGTCAAGGGGCTAAGCTCTTCTTGTTTTATATCAAGTTCTTCTGGATGTCTATCTAAACCGTCATCAAAAGACAATATGCAATTCCCCAGATCTTGGTCTGCAACGTAAATGGGAAAGTTATTTGGGTTCTGAGGATCACTGACAGTGTAAGCTAATCTTGTTTCTCGGTACAAACGGGTAAACTGTCCACCGAAAATTGGGATTGTGGCATATGACATGTCTAATTGTAGAGAACCTCCCAACTTGGCTCCCCATGATCTGGATAGCAACATTCCATATTTGGGGGGAATATCTGCAATAACCACATCCATTAGGATACTCTTGACCGGGCCCTGAGCCAGGGTAACTACCAGATCTTTAATCATTCCCATACATTTAACCTTTCTTGAATCAAACGAGTATAGATCTCCATATGGTCTAGTGATCTGTAGCCCCAGCCTCTCCATTATAGTTTTAGGCATAACATTATGTGAAGCCCCGGAGTCTAGCATGTAGTTATGCAGTAACTGGTCATGCATATTCAGGGTGATATAGAAAGGAGCGACATTGTCTTTGAATCCCTCAAAATGAGGACCAAAGGTGATGTTAGGTCTGTCGTCTTCTAGGTTGATAACGTCGGAGTGACTTTCTGGCTCATGAACACCCATCACTTTGGCAATTTTCTTTCGATAAGTGGGGTTTTTCGCTAGTTCTACCAAAGGAATTGGTATCTTAATTTTATTTAATTCGTTTTCAAAATTGTAAGATGTATTGGTCTTGTCTGTTTCTTTGATTGAGAGCTCCAGGCCTTTTTCTTCTGACTTATTTGTCTGGATCGCTTTATCATTCGTGACTTTAGTCGCGGATATAACTTTATCTATCGGTCATGTTTCCTTTGTTTGGGTTTCGGCCTTTTTCCCTCCAGACTCTTGAGTCTTTGTCATCTTGACTTTATCGCTGGGTAACAATGTGTCTTCCAAAGGGGGCTCTTGAGATTGACCCCTTGGAAAAAATTTCTTAGGTGGGTCAGTAGAGGTGGGCTTATTTTTTGATCTTAGATTGTATCTAGGTTGTAAATCAACCGCTATCATTTCTGTATCTAGTTGAGATAAGCAAAGGTCAGTATGATCATCTTCTTCTTCTTCATCAGGTGGTTGAGGGATATTCAAATATTCCTCATACTCTTCCCTGGTTAGAAATGGCTGTGAACATTCATCTCCGAAACATGCGACTTCATCTTCCGAATCTCCGACATCTTGGAGGTCACTTGTTCCTATAAAATTTTCGTTTTTTAGAGGAGCTTGTATTTTTTGATCTTCGTTCTTTATTTGCCTCTGCTGAATTTGAGGGTTTGGGTTTCTCCTGAAGTCTCTTTTGTTAGAAGAGTCAGCTTTAGCCTAATCCAGTTCCATCCTAGAGATTTTGTTAGACAGATCTTTAATTATTCTGGCCATATCATCCACTCTGTCATCAGTGTATCTATTTGACCTAGAAGGACCAGCTGGTTCCCTATAGCGTCTATTATCACGGTTGACTGTTTCTATCTTGGCCTTTAACTTGCCCGAAGCCATCATATTAGATTCTATTTCGACATCATCGTCTTGCATTCTATTCAGGGTAGCTCCTCTCCTTTCTCGCAAAAGCAATGCAAAATCAGGTTCGAAAGCTCCTGCAAAGGTTACTTTGGCTGAGGGTTCAGAAGGTTTAACAACGGCTGGAATTTTGTTATAAAGTTTGTTAAATCTTAGAATAAATTCCATAACGGTTTCTGAGTTATTTTTCTTTAGAGACCCAAACTCGGTAAGGTAATACAAGTGATCCTTTCGCTCTCCCCATTGTCTGAGGAAAGCATCTTCCAAGGCATTATAAGTCCGAATAGAGGCTGCAGGAAGACTCTGAAACCAAGTTCGGACCTGTCCTTCGAAGGTCTGGACGAGTAGTCTCGAATAGACGTCTTCGTGCTCAATACCACAAATGTCTGTGAACTTATCAAAAAAGTTTATATGCTCGGCTGCGGTTAGATCTCCCTCACCAGTGAACTTAGGAAGATTTTTGATGTAGTTGTCAGGTAAATCATGGAGGGGAACTGGTAAAACCAGGGGAGCGTATCTCACGGCTACTTTTGCAAATACTCCGGGGGGAGGGACATTCAGATGTCCTCCACCTCCTCCTCCGACGCCAGCCATTGACTTGGGAGTGGCCAATGAGGGTGAAACACACTTTTTTAAATCAAGTGAAACCGGAAAGTTTTGATGAAGAAAGGAGGGTATGTCAAATGATAACGATCTTTCCAAAATACCTTTTCCTTTGTTTATAGATGAATGGGGCTCACTCCTAAATTCAGAGTAGTCTGTTTCGAGATCTTTGGCATCAGGCAGAGGGGTAACAGAAGTGGGAGGTTCTGAAGCGGATTTAGTCTTTAAAAAAGGATTTTTGGATTTATTAACTACAGCGGTTGGCTCAAACGAACCTCTCGCTTTTAGGATCTTTTCAGGATTATTAACAGGCGTAATCAGTCTGCTAGATGGGTTCTGTCTGGTGTGCCTTCTATCAGACGCCAGTTTGTGTTTTAGTGGAGTCGCCAAGTGAAAGATTTGGACAAGCCTTAAAACGGTGTGCACTCTATGTTCACTATCAAAGAGTAACACTATCAACGAAATAGTTTGTCGTTTTCCCAGGGAAAAGATTTTGTAACTTCGTTCCCCGGCAACGACGCCAGAAAGATGTTGTTCCTGAGTTTGAACTTAAGGCTTTAAAGTACAATGTCAAGGCATCCGAAAGTATGGTAATGTTTGATAAAGGATTTCATTAACCTTCGGTATAGGAAGCTAATGAAGGTTTCTGCGTTCACGTTGTCTGGCTTCCAACTGTTCCTGGGTAGCAATATCTTGTTCAATGGCTGCCCATGAACGTTCTAATTCTTCCCGGGTATTTGAAATTCTAAGGATCGTGTCGAAAAGACTTAACGCGATATGGGTTTGATCTGATATCCCGGGTTGAATATTAGGTTGAATTGCGGTGGGTACAGTCATTGAGAAACAATATGAGTATGGAAGTGGTTTAACGAGAGATTTTAATCGCTGATTCAATTTGGTCGAAATAAGAGAGATCTTCGCATGAGGAACGAAATAAAAATACAAATTAAAGGCCCTTTCCTGTAACTGTATGATTTTTAGCAAAGAGTGTGGAATGAGAGAAAAACATCCAGCTGTAAGTAACGTAAAATTTCTATCGGTAAAAAACTCAAGTGTATTTAGAAGAAGAAATTGACATGAACATAATTGACATGGCGTAAGTAAACATAAAATTCTGTAACTGTAACTTGGTTTTACACCCGCTGATAGCTGGTGCAGAGGAAGGACAAGAAACAACTACCGAAAAATGGACTTCCTTCACTATAGTAGTAGTCGCACTAAGTTATAGTGATACCTTTCAATTATGTAGAGCAAAATGAAAAGAGACAAAGAACATAACAAAACAGACTAATTGCGTAGAGCAAAATGAAAAGAAACAAAGAACATGACAAAACAAACTTGAAATACAGTCGGGACAGAATCGGGAATCTTCAATTTGCTTTGTATTAACTTCCTTCATGGGAAAACTCTGTTACAATGAGCACCAAAAAGTCCAGTCTTGTGCTCTTCTTTCTCTGTTCTATTTATACAAAAAGTGCCAGGTGCTTCCTTTACATGACTCGGTGCATATCATACACCTGTCCGAAAAATTGAATACAAGCTGTGGCGGTTCCGTTTGGCAGTTGTTAGGAGCCAAATCACTCCATCTCTTCAACTCCGTTTTCAAGACGCGCTAGGTGCTTGTCTCTGCATAGACTCAGTGCATATCCTACATTTGTCCAGGAATTTGGATATGAGCTGTGACGACTCTGCCTGACAACTGGCTTCGGAAAAATAGCAGTCTCGGGCTAATTGCAGAAGTTTATTTCCCATATATGTATCAACAATATCAAGGGTGTCGAGTTGTGTGATGGGTTGAATTAGATGCTCCTCAATTTGAGCCATCCCTGCCCTGTCCATTTTAGAGATCTCCATCAAATTTCTCTCATTTTTCTCTTTCATGTCGAGGGAGATCTGCTCCATGTTTATTTGCCTCAGCGTCTCTGTGTCTCCTCCACTCTCCATCCCTATTAGTTCAACATTTATGATTTTGAAGGTTTCTTCAAGTGAATTCGTCACTTTTTGTGCCTGCTCTTTGCTTAAAGCAATATCATGCTCCCAGTTCTTTAACAAAATATTGCCCCTAGTCTGTTCGACAATGGAGAGCCCGGGGGTCTCTGCTGAAAACCTGTTATTGGTAGCTATCACTGCTTCCTGGAAGATGACCGGAGCAGCTTCTGCGTTTCTTTCCTTAACAATCAGATTCTCAGAAATCTGATTCATTAACAAGCAATCTTTTCGAAACTCCCCGATCTTGTTTAGTAGACTCTGTTGAGCAGAAGAGACCCTGCTCCGAATGTCGATTGCTCGGGATTTAACAATCTCGATGTCAATCACCTTGCTTCCTGCGACCTCTAACTGAGCCTGTAATTGCGTGATCGTATCCCTCTGGTGGCCGGACTGTACCCGACCATCTCGGATTACTGAATTTGCTTGTTCCAGTTTGGTCTTAAGGACTTCAGTTTCTCTCTTGTTGGCCAATTGGGCCAACTTGATTTCTCCGCTTACTTGACTCCTCGCGCTTTCTACTGCCGAAGCCACCCTGGCCTTAAGAGTCTTGATCAGGCGATTTTTTGCTTTGAGCTGCCTTTTTAACATTTCGACTGAATATTGATTTGTCGTTGCGTACGCTCCCAGTGTTCCCGCGATTTCAGTGGCAAATTCATCTTTCTTTTTATTTCTCCCATCGGTCATCACTTTGAATTTCTTAGCAGTGGACTCTCCCTCTTGATAAAATTCTCGCTTCACCACAGCTTTCCTCTTTTTGTCAAAGAAGAATTCGTTAGGAGGGAGTTCTTCTGCCCTTATAGGCCTCAGCTCCTCACCAAATATCCATCCTTCGCTAACGCCTCCCTGTGCCGACTGCAAGGGTGTTACAGAGGCGATGGGTTGCCCGATCTACTTCGCACCCTTCCCTGGTGTGCTGAGTGGATCCTGCCCTTTCGGGAGGTCGGAAATCTTTGATCCGGCTTCCAGATTCTAAGTTTCCAGTGGGTTTGTGTCTTTTATTTCCACCTCCAGACTATGCTCCTTGGGAGGATCAGTATTCTCCTTCTCTGTTTCGGGATTTTCCCCCTGCTCAGGGCTCTTCTCCTTGTCTAGATTTTTCTCCTGTTCGGGGGTTTTTTCCCTTTCGGGATTCTTCTCTTGTTCCCCTTCCTGACGTTTTTCGGGGTTAGAGGTTTGCCCCACAGAACTTTCGACTTCCTTTTCTTTATCTTTAGGAAGTCCCAAACCCCCTAGCACAACGGGGAGGCACCTTTTCCGATGCTCCTGAAATTTTAAAACAGAAGCTCTGTCTTCGGGCGCTAGGGACCCGATCCGAAATTGCACCTCCAAATATGACCTCGCCCCTCGGAAAACATCATCCGAGGGTGAACATTCATGTTCAAACCTCTTTAATCCGCAATTGCCCAAATGGGTGCTTACGATTCTCTGCGGATCATGCTTTTTGTACTCAATGTAGGCTAGGCTCAAGTATTCTAAGGCTGCGGCTTCAGCCTTAGCATGTTCGAAATCTAATAATGAATATGAATTTAGCCGAATAGGGAAAGATGGCCATACCTTCTTGGAAGACGCCTAGAGCTCTTTGCTCACTCCACCGATTACTGTTTGCCGAGCAATTTCGTGACAGGCTAGCTTGTCGGGGATGAACAACGGTAGTGCCGAGGGAGGAACGACAGCTCCGAACACTCTCAAATAAGAGAATTCTTCTTCTACGTACTAGTCTGCAATATGGCTCAGAATCTCGGCAATGCCGTCCAAGATGCGGGGTGGCAAAAGACCAAAAATGGTGACGTGCAGGGGCACCACCACCCAGTTAAAAATCTCATAAACAAACTGGTTCACGTTATTTTCCCACAGCTTATCGTGGTACTCATGAACAGTCTTCTCATGGGCTGGGCTCCAAGCCCAATTCATTAAAGGAAAGGGCGTCAGGGAGCATATCGCGTCCATGAGATATGCGGACATGAAGAATCTGGATGGCTTTTTGGCTTCTTTTTTCTCCCGGTACTCGGTGATTCTGTTGAACAAACTATCGGAGAGCATTTTTGCCCAATTGAAAGAGAAACCTTCTGCTACCCGATAGATGAGAGGTACCCACTGGACGTAAAAATGTGCAGTATCCTCTCGTCCGAAAAGCCGACAAGCCATCATTGCCACATACATAAAATTTGGCTCCAACGAAGAAATTGAATACATGCCCTCGTTATTCACTCTGAATGTCGCGGAACGTGACACCCAATCTTTTATCAAACCTGGCAAGGTTTTGTCAAATTCTTCGCACTCTTTCTTTTTGAAGTCTGCCAGGAATTCTTTTCCATATGTACATTCAGAAGTTGCTGGGAGCTTGTACATAGACTGGATATGTTCAGGTCTAAAAGTCCCGACCATGGCCTGTCGGTCACTTAAGATAGTTCTGGAGGGCAGGTCGACGTGATCCAATGCCCATCGGATCATATCGTAATATGGGAGCAACCGAGGTCTGGTTGCAACCAGGTGCATTCCCGACTGAACAATTGCCTTGTACTTTGTGTTCATGTCGTATTTCTCAATATCGAGGTTATCTTCATCAGAATCTGAACAGTTAACCAGCCCGGACTGTAGAATATTTGAAATAGACAATCAGGTGGATACTGAGCCACTCGTCCGAGGCGAAGTATCTGATACATTGTCCGAACCCTGTGCTGTAATCTCGACGTTTGCTTTCGCTGCTCTCCTTGGCGCCATGGTTGAAGCTTGCCTTTGTGCTCTTCTGCAGTAGACCTGTGTATACATGCGGGAATGAGTTTCCTCTGAGAAAAGTGAGTTTTATGCGCTTTAAGAGAAATGTTTTTTGGAACAGAACGAAACTTTCGTATATATTTGAAAATCTGTACCTTTCGAACAAGTCTGTCAAATCGCACATAAAACCAAATTAAATGCGTAAACCCGATCTTATGTATTTGTGGATTTACCCTAAATCTTTATTAATGTCATCAATGTTTGGCGGTCTTGACATGCAATCGGGTCATGAAGAGCAAGTAAATCCCTCGTGTAGTGTGTCACCCTCGATGCGCGGGACAAATTTCGTTTAAATTAAAATTACAAATCTTAAAGACTTAATTAACTTCCTCGCCTTTCGCTGCATCGTGAACTTCTTCTTCGTATTTTAACCCTTTGACTTGTGATATTGCGATGCGGCGATAATTAAGGCCCCAATTAATCTGAGAAAAATCTTAGATTAGGCGCCTAATTAAACTTGCGATAATCATGTCGCAACTTCGCGAATCGGGGTTTTGGACACTTTAACTCTATGAAGGAAAAAGCCAAGTCGCGATATGCCGAGAGCCAAAACCAACCAAGGTTAGTTTTTTACCTTTAGTTCTCGACCAAGGTTCTCAGAAAAGTCATCGCGTTCTCGGCTGTAAGAACAAAATCTTGGGTTCTACGAGCGCCGAGGCGCGAAATACCGACGATGTCTAATCAAGGGTTAAAGGTTTTACCATAGTCAATTGCCTTGGGTGAAAAATTTGAAAAATGAGTTCGCAGTTTCGCGACTCGGGATTTGAGAATTCAATAATCAAAGTGTCCGACTTGCGATACCCGACTTGCGATATTTCAAAAATAAAAAGGCAAACATATTGGCAAAAAATGGATCTTTCCTTTTGGAAGTTAAAAAGTATTTCCATTGAGAAGACAAGATTTAAGAGTCTTATGATTTCGGAAGGAAAAGAAAAACAACTTTAAATCTTAAGCATCGACGTTGAAAATTGTGCGAGGTGAAAAAACAAAGGCGGCTCCAACAGGAACAATAGACTCTCTAGCCTTAACCATATAGCATCCTACCTTGATTGTTTTCTTATCAGTAGCAACCTTCTTCTCTCCCCCTATGTTATTTCCTCTCTAATCCTCCCTTTCGCTGTCTCAGATCATAAACCTATCTTTCTCTCCTTCCTTTCTCCTCAAA
>ML792147.1:371107-418159 GCA_009831015.1 Picea engelmannii | reverse complement strand
GGTTTTTGATGGTTTTCTTGTTCAAGGCTCGGTAATCAATGCACATCCTCATGGTGCCATCCTTCTTCAGAACTAAGACAACTGAAGAAGCAAATGGGCTGCTGCTCGGTCTGATGTGTCCCATCGCCAACAATTCCTTGATTACCTTCTCTATCTCATCCTTGAACCTCCTAGGATGATGATAGGGGGGGGGTGATCATAGGTTTGGCCCCCTCCTCTAACTCAATGGTGTGCTTAAACCCCCTATCAGGTGGTCTCCCTGGTGGGATTGCCTCAAAGACCTGCTGATGTCATCCCAATAAATTCTTGATCTCTGTGTGGTATTGTTGTTGATCTTTTGAATCCTTCTGAGTAGTGATGAAGCATTCTGCGGCATATGCTACCTCCCCATGTCTGAATATCCTCTCCATCCTCTTGGCTAAAACTGTCCTAGGTGCTCCTGTCGACATACCTCTTAGAACAACCTTCTTCCCATCCTGATCTCTAAATCCCATTTCCAAGGTATGGTAGTTGGTAGTGATTTTTCCCAAGGTAATCATCCACTGAACTCCTAACACCACATCTGTGTCCGATAGGTCAACCACATAAAATGTGTCTCTCACTGTGTAGTTGCCTAACTTCATCTCTAAGTTTCGAATTCTGTCTAGACACTCCACTGTGTGGCCATCTGCTACCACAACATCAAACCCCTCAAAATCCTCTGTCTGAAGTGCCCATCTCGATACTAGTGAAGCGTCGATGAAGTTGTGGGTGGCCCCACCATCTATCATGGCGATTGCCCATTGCCCCTGAATAATCCCTCTGATACGGAGGGTATCATAGCTGGGAACACCGGAAAGGGTCGCTATGACTCCTCCCTTTGCTGGTTTCCTCCTGTTAGCCTGCTCTGGCGGTTGTGGGACTACTGGAGGATGGGCTCCTGTCGGTGTCGGTGGTCTACGGGGAAGCTGCTCCTTTGCTGGTGTTGACTCCTCTTCTAAACTAGTGGATCCACTATCCTACTCCTCCTCCTCATTGTCCATGTTGTCTGTTGCTACCTCAATATAATGAATCTATCCCTTGCCCATGCACCTGTGGCCTAGGACCCAATGATCTCTGCAGCTGAAGCAAAGCTTCTTCCTCATAAGCTCTCGCCTAGTCTCATCATCCAACTTCTCCTTGCCCTTCCATTCTCTCTGGAATGGCTTCCTATCTTGATCCCTTTGGGGCACAAATGGTTTGGAGAAAGTCTTAGTCTTTGGCACTGAGTCTGCCAGATCTTGAGTGCGAAGGATGGCATACTGCAAAGTGGGAGGCCTGTATGCCTTCACCCATCCTCTCAAAGGCTCTACGAGTCCTTCTGTGAATAGCATGATCAGCCTGGGTTCTGATATATCTGTCACTGCCACAACTACCCGCTGAAACTCTGTGATGAACGCCTCTGTTGTGCCAGTTTGTCTCAATTGGGCTAGATCCCTGAAGTGTATCTCGGGATCCTTCCTGTCAAACCTATCCATGAGCCTATCTGTAAACTCCCTATAGGAGGTGATGCGACTGTGACCCAATGTCACCAGTCCATGATACCACCACTCGTGTGCCTCACCCTCCAAGTGTTAGGTCGTGAAACTGATGGCCTCTGTCTCGGTCATTTGGTTGAGCTTGTAATACGTGTCTATCTTCTGTACCCAAGCTTTGGCGGTGTATTTGGACGATCCGTCGAAAGAAGGGATGGTGAGTTTCCCAACTTTTCGGATGAAATCGAGGTTATGCCCCTACTGTTGTTGTGGTCCTCCCCTCTGTGGCTCTCTGGGGTAGTTCCTGAGTTTGAGTCCACAGTACTCGACTAAGGTCATGTCCTGATGGAAGTCATGACCCAATGCTATGTACTCCCTCCTATACTATGCAATGTCGTTGGCATGAGTGGGTGGCCTCTGTGCTATTGGTGGCGGTGCTGCTACCGGGGGTGCCCTCTGGAAACTGGGAAACAAGGGTCTGGGAATCCTACTCGCAGAGGTGTATGTGCGAGAGGGTAACTGGGGTCTACTACTTGCTTCTGAGTTCGCCTGTGCTGCATGCGGGACTTGTGTATCTGGGGTGCCCACTCTAGCCAATCTATCAACCACCTGTGCCAAGGACTAAGACATGGTCCGTTGACTAGCTAACATACCGCTGATAACCTACATGAAAGCTTTCTCTGGATTTACGGGGGCCTTGCCACTGCCCTCTGGTCGCTCATATCTGTCTCCTAGCATCCTCTCTGCCTCATGCTCAGCCTCGCGCTCTGCCCTTCTCTCTGCTTCTTTGTGTGCCTCTTCCTCTTCCTCTAAGCTAGGAGGAAAAGGGGGGAAATCATGCCTATGCCTTCTTTCCCGATGCCTGTTGTAAGTGACATATTCGTCACCTACGTGTTCACGACCCTCTGGGTCTTCTGCTGCACTCATTGTCTTTAGTCACAGGCTGGCAGGACTAAAGCTCCGATACCATTGTAATGTTCCTGACTTGGCTAGTCTAGGAAACGCTACTAATGTGTGTGTAAGATCAAAGGTTTACAGCATATAACTGATCATACAAATAATAAACACGACAAAGGACTGCAAAGTTTGTATTATGATATCTCTGTGGATTACAAAATGGCCGAATGTGGTTGAATAACTGACAATACTCGACTAGATCAACATACAAAGGATCTTAGCCGGAATATAAATAAGCAACTGCGGCTGAATAAAATAACAACACTCGGCTAGATAAAAAGACAAAAGGATCTTAGCTGAAATACAAATAAGCAACTAAAAGATAATACCCGGAATATGGGAGCACTGCGGAATCAATGAAGAATGATGGAAGACTTGGATGATCTTCCCGGTGACTAGGGTGTGCCTTTCAACACCGAAATCAGCCAACTTGTGTCTTCCTCCTGGAATACACTGAACTATCTCTCCTGAGATGCACCTCTTCTCCTCAATGACAAGTCATAATCTGCATGATGATGAATTAGGTCGCTGACCCTTCTTTTATAGCTTTCCAAAACCCTAAATCATGCTGAAACCCTAAATCACTGCTAAAACCTAATTCACTGTTGACTTCTATTTTTAGCTCATAATGACTTAAAAGCGTTGTTAACCCTTGTTAGCTCAATGTCACTTTTTGAATATAACACCTATGACTAGAGTGACCTCTAGTAACCTTGTTTACCCCTCTTTGGCCCTGGCTATAGTCTAATAGGGTGGTTTAGACCATTAAGCCTCCTTTTCTAGAGCTCCTATTTGGAAAGGGACATTACAATAAGGAACTGTTGGAAGGAACCTTACGACATCAAGGCATCCAGTTGTAATCTCTCTTCCTATTATTAATATAATACAATGGCATGTTTCTTTCCCATAGAATTATATTTATTTTATTGCATAACTCCTTGATCATATGCATAGGTTGTCATTGAATATACTTTACTGCTTTCACTTTGGTTGGTTTGTGTCTCACTGCAGCATCAATATCACAAGAGCACCAGAGCGAAACAGGAACAACAAAGACATAAGGAAGCGACACTTAAAAGTATGTCTCTCGTCTTTTGTCCGGTAGTAAATTCAATGATTAGAGCCTAGGGAAAGCGCCATGTCCTGTCGTGTTTTGTTCTAGATCTAGGTGGATCTAGGGAGATTAGTTTATGTCTGCATTTACCGATTTATCTGATAACAATGATCAACCACCACTCATTGTTGTTGTTGTTGAGGTTCTTTTCACATCCTCCATCGATCGACATGGTTGCAAAACACACCTCCTTTAGTCCTCCACCGATTCAAACTTGCTTGTGTGGCTTCATAGCCGACTTTTCGTTTTAACCTTGAAGCTAGCTCATCATTTTAATTATCTCCCTTTCATTTCCACGATGATTATCTATGCTCAAGTTTCTTGCATCAATGGTTTTTTTTTAATGGCTTGGTTTGATGTTTTGATAGTTTTTGCCTGAAAGAAAGAGATGCTTCGTGGAGCATCGATCATAGTGAACAAGAGGACAACAAAGTCGGTAAGATTAACAACTTCCATTTTGACCTCAAGCACTAGGTCATTGTCTCATATGTTGCTTGGAATGATCTCTCTATCATTGCCATGGTTATTTTAATGTTTATTTTTTTTTGCATTAATGATTTGTTGTTTCTTTAATGGTTTGGTTCGGTTTGTTGTTTTCATATTTTTGCTCTGAACGAAGAAGATGCCTCTTGGAGCATCCATCATTATTGACAAGAGTACAATAAAGCTAGGAAGTTTTTTATTCTTAGCAACCCATTCATATTTACAACCACCACTTCTCAACATTATTTAAATTTAAAAATATTAATTTGTGACAAGTAAAAACCTATGTATGATATTCACACACATACATGTATGAGGAGGATTGGAATATTGCACCTACGATATCTAGTACATTTTGCCCTTATACACGGTCTCTCATTGTTGCTTGTACTTTTTAACAAGCTGTAACAAGCTCGAATGTCCGGGAAAGGGAAAATAAGCACATCATTGGACAATAACCATATATTTGCAGCTTTTAAGTAGATTTCTACCAAAACTTCTCCCCAATCCATTGCAAAAGGCAGAGATCCGTTCTTGACAGTTTTTGTTGTAAAAGTAGCAAGATGCAATTTCTGGAAACAAAGAATTGTTAAAACATCATACTAAAACTTTTTACATAAAGCATTAGGAATTTGATATATTACAAGGTTTATGAATGACACGAGGAGCCGACGGTGTTATTTGGTCACGACAGAGAAGATGTAGGGTGTTCGTTACAACTTATTCCGTTGCTTTTTTTACCATCAAGAAAACATAAAACAAATATTTTAATATTAATTTTTTAAATAATAATAATAATAAATAATACCATTAAATAAGCATGATCGTTGAAAAATATCAATGAGGTAGACGTGTTAGGCCACAATTAAGAGAAGTTAGCATGTTTGTTTCCAAATTGTCGTGAAAGAAATTATAGTTGTTGAACATCGTTATGTACTTGTCGAGAATTCATATTTTATACGTGGTTTTTAAAAAGTACATAGATGATTAGTACCTATAAATAATTAATTGGATCTAATTCAACATCAATACATACTTTATTTGGTATAGTATGATCTCATTCTATTATTATGTACTGAATTTTTTTTGCATAAATATATTATGGTAGGAAAATAGCTTGTACATCTACATAAACAATAATTTAAACTAAATATGATTTATAAAATAGAAATTATATGATTTATAAAATAGAAATTATATTATATATATAGATAGATAGATAAATACTTAAATCAAGTTAAGAATTACAAAGTAAACATATTCTTAAAAACATAAACTACATAAAAATTAGTAAGAAAAAATAAAATAATATGAAAATGAAGTTAAAGATGTCTTTCAAGCAAGAGGTTAAACTACAACCAAGGGTAGTATATGGTCTCATGTATGAGACTAAGGCTAGATGTTACTTGAAGGCACATGACTACACTATTGTAGTCTTGGTGATGACAATAAGGGATCTTCTTGCAGACATTGTATAGGTTGAAACTACCTTTTAGGTTCTTAAGTATGACCTAAAATTGTGTTGATTGATTCAAAGCTCGTATTTCTTGAACATAAGGAAATAGGTCAATGGCCGAAGACCTAGAGACATCTGGTAGGAGTGGAAGTCTACCCTTTACAAACCACTAATGGATTATTTCAAGTGGTCAGGTTTTATGTGCACATTATGATGTTGTGGTTCATCGAGGACTTCAGATTGTATCAATAGAGGCTAGGTTGGTTGATCCAGATTATTTTCGGCACGAAATGAGAGCGGAGATATAATAAAGAAATGTACAGAGATATAACCATAAACCCAGAGATACAATAATACATAATTTCTATTAATGAGTGAAATGTACAAAATTGTAGAAATACAGAGTGAAAGACTCGCTAGAATGGTGGCAGCTTATCTCTCAGAAGAGACGTGACGACTTCTCACATTCACAAGAAGATGATTGTTGCAATGAGGCTCCAAAGACCTTTTTAACACAAAGAAAATAAAAAACCCTAACCTTGGAAGATGGAAAGCCGACAGTTTTGTGGACCCTGTTCTGGGTAGTTTGGTGTATCAACTTCCCTGGGGCGTAAATGCGATCTTCGTTTGGGGTGCACGATAGCTCGTTGGAAAGGTGTCGACGATGAGCTTCATTTTGGGGGCTCAATCAAAGCCTTTGGCTATCTTTGAGGTGGCCGATCATGGAAAAGAGTCATTTAGTCCCTCAAAATGGCCCTAGAAGTTTAGGAATCGAAAAACTGCTAAAAATAGTGTTGGCCAACAACAACTCTCCCTACAGTTTTCATAAAATTGCAAGGCCTCTTTGAAAATCAATATAGTTGCTTTATTTATTTATGTTGCTTTCGTTGGCGTGGAATGGTTTTATATTTGATTTGGACATTGACATCGTTTCTTGCAGATCATTCGATCTTTAATTTCATGATTCTTCAACCTGAAATTTCGAGTCTGCTCATATGACATATGTCACTTGTAGAAAATTTCCTCCTATTACACTCACGATACATATTTTTACACTATGTTATTTGTTTTTTAATAAATTTCATGTGAAGGCTACATAATCAATGTTTATTAAATTCTGGGGTTTCTAATCATCGCTATGCTAAATGAAGGATTTCATGTTTTAAATGGCTTGTATGTTCCAGAATTGTCTATGGCTCATGTCTAGTGTTTCTAGAAGGCCGTGCATTTGATTGAAAGCAAGCTACAAAATTGGCTTTATCTGGAGATTGAGAACTTTGGTTTGCTTCATGTAAAACATATTGAGACATTAACATCACATGCTTGGAGAGAATCAATGACATTATTTTATCTCGTGTTATGCTAACTTGGTCATGGATCAATTTTGACATTTATATTTTCTAAGCCTAATGTTATGTTAATAATGCATTAAATGTTAAGTTATGTTAATAATAATTTGAGGTAGCTATCATTACAATCCAGTACCATTTGTCTTATTGCCGATGGCTATTCCAAAACAGTTCATTTCATTCCGCATACCATGGCATTCCGCTGAAACCTTACTTGGTTGTAGTATTTTTCTCATGCCTAAAATCAAAGTCGAGTTTTCCTTGCTTTCGTGTAACGACCCCTGCGATAAGAAAAGAACCACCAGGGAGTGATATGGTCAAAGCCAATGATGAGTATTGCACTTTGTTTCGAGAGGATGAATGGTGGGAGGTTTATCCATCAGTTTTGTCGGAACGACATCCAGGTCGCTAGGGATCTTTCTCTGTTATCTAATAACTAGATTGCATGTGCGGGAAACTTAGAACTTTTGTAAACAAATGCTTGGATAACTTAACCTGCTTGTTTGTCATTCATCATTGAAGGATAGTCTGAGAGTTGTTCAATCTAAAACATTCCTCTAAAGAAAACCATTAGTGCCTGAGAAATAGAGTTACCCGGACAAAGGTATGGCCGTTACTTGGTTGAAAAAACAAAATCTACGGCGAAGTTTTATTAGACATTTTATTATGGCTTGGTTCTCTGTTACAACTTCTACTTCTCATGAATTTTGGGGGTTTTAAACTAAATTTGTCTGATTGCTTATTAAAATCCCTACCTATATATCGAAGTTTGACAGGAAAAGGATCCAACCACCTGAAGAGCATTTATTTCTTGTGAAATTTGGGTTAACTCAGTAAGAAAATCACTGGAATGTTTTCATTTAACTGCTTAGAAACCCTAGCATTTACCTCTGTCTTAAATAGTGAAACAAACGCCTCGCCTCATAGTAACGATTTGCGTAAAGCATGACCAATTCTTAATCTTGTTGCTCAATTTTAATATTTCCATGATTGAAAGTTTAGCATGTATTCGTTTTAGTGCGAAGTGGTTTTCAAAAATATGTATTGATTTGATTTGATTCGAGTTGTTTTGTTTTTTTCCATTTTAAGAACAACTACAGAATCATAGATTATGAAGCTGTTCCATTTTGAGTTGGTTGGTTATTGATTTGAGGTGTATTATTGTCTGCAGGTAATTTTGGGAGAATGCATGGATATCCTATGGATGAAGACGTAAATCAGATGGCACTGATTGTGGCTTGATTTGGGAGATCATTGTTAGAAGGATCAAGAAGAGAAAGTTGAGAATTTCCGCCAGTTTACAGAAGGCGAACTTCGGGATGCATTTTTGAGCAAACCGTTGAAAATCCATCTCCAAAATGGGCCCAGTTTGGTCACTCATGAGATTTTTCCCGAAAAAATGCATGATTTTAAAGATAGGATTGGTTTTCCAATCTGGGTTTTCTCAAATTCGCCAGTTGCGGTTGTTTCCAAATCACATCCCAAATAGAGCACACAGTTAGGGGTTCTCCCACAACTATTCTGCATAAATACCTGGACATAGAACATAATGAAAGGGGGAGAGGTTTTCCAAAAGTGAGGGAGGAATCAATGACATTAACATCACATGCTTGGAGATAATCAATGACATTAACATCACATGCTTGGAGAGAATCAATGACATTATTTTATCTCTTGTGTTATGCCAACTTGGTCATGGATCAATTTTGACATTTATATTTTCTAAGCCTAACGTTATGTTAATAATGCATTAAATGTTAAGTTATGCTAATAATGATTTGAGGTAAATATCATTACAATCCAATACCATTTGTCTTATTGTTGATGGCTATTCTAGAACGTTTCATTTCATTCCACATACCATCCATCCGAGTCTGGAATTCATGGCCTATGCATTCCATCGAAACCTTACTTGGTTGTATTATTTTTCTCATGCCTGAAATCAAAGTCGAGTTTTCCTCGCTTTCTTGTAACGACCCATGCGATAAGAAAAGAACCACCAGGGAGTGATATGGTCGAATCCAATGGTGAGTATTTCACTTTGTTTCAAGAGGACAAATGACAAGAGGTTTATCCATCAATTTCTTGAGCACGACATCCAGGTTGCTAGGGATCTTTCTCAGTTATCTAATAACTAGATTACATGTGCGAGAAACTTAGAACTTTTGTAAATAAAGACTCGAATAACTGAAACTGCTTGTTTGTCATTCACCGTTGAAGGATAGTCTTAGAGTTGTTCGATCTAAAACATTCCTCTAAAGAAAACCACACGTGCATGAGAAATTGAGTTACCCCGACAAAGGTATGGCTGCTACTTGGTTAAAAAAACAAAATCTATGACAAAGTTTTATTAGACATTTTATTATGGCTTGGTTCTTTGTTACAACTTCTACTTCTCATGACTTTTGGGGGTTTTAAACTAAATTTGTCAGATTGCTTATTAAAATCCCTACCTATATATCGAAGTTTGACAGGAAAAGGATTCAACCATCCAAAGAGCATTTATTTCTTGTGAAATTTGGGTTAACTCAGTAAGAAAATCACTGGAATGTTTTCATTTAACTGCTTAGAAACCCTAGCATTTACCTCTGTCTTAAATAGTGAAACAAATGCCTCGCCTCATAGTAATGATTTGCGTAAAGCATGACCAATTCTTAATCTTGTTGCTCAATTTTAATATTTCCATGATTGAAATTTTACCATGTATTCGTTTTAGTGCGAAGTGGTTTTAAAAAATATGTATTGATTTGATTTGATTCGAGTTGTTTTTTTTTTTTTTTTTCCATTTTAAGAACAACTACAGAATCATAGATTATGCATTTATCTGGGTTAACTCAGTAAGAAAATCACTGGAATGTTTTCATTTAATTGCTTAGAAACCCTAGCATTTACCTGTATCTTAAATAGTGAAACAAATGCCTCACCTCATAGTAATGATTCGTGTAAAGCATGACCAATTCTTAATCTTGTTGCTTAATTTTAATATTTCCATGATTGAAATTTTAGCATGTATTCGTTTTAGTGTGAAGTGGTTTTCAAAAATATGTATAGATTTGATTTGATTCGAGTTGTTTTGTTTTTTTCCATTTTAAGAACAACTACAGAATCATAGATTATGAAGCTGTTCCATTTTGAGTTGGTTGGTTATTGATTTGAGGTGTATTATTGTCTATATGTAATTTTGGGAGAATGCATGGATATCCCGTGGATGAAGATGTAAATCAGATGGTACTGATCGTGGCTTGATTTGGGAGATCATTGCTAGAAGGATTAAGAAGAGAAAGTTGAGCATTTCCGCCAGATTACAGAAGGCAAACTTCGAGATGCATTTTTGAGCAAACCGTTAAGAATTTATGGAAACCGTTGAAAATCCATCTCCATAATGGGCCCATTTTGGTCACTCATGAGATTTTTCCTGAAAAAATGCATGATTTTCGAGATAGGATTGGTTTTCAAATCTGGGTTTTCTCAAATTCGCCAGTTGCGGTTATTTCCAAATCACATCCCAAATAGAGCGCCCGGTTAGGGTTTCTCCCACAACTATTCTGCATAAATACCTGGATAGAGAACATAATGAAAGGGGGAGAGGTTCTCCAGAAGTGAGGGAGGAACTTTGTATTTTTTTCTTTCTTAGTTCTATAGTTGTGACTTTGCTTCTGCTAGGAATTAGGATTGGAGACACCTCCAACCAAAGGGGGAAAGTGATGCTACTACAAGGTCAAATTCTGTAAATTCCTTTTGTGCACATACTCTGAAACTTGGTTGTGAACTTTAATTATTTCAATGAATCAAGATTCATATATGTGTTTATTTTTCTGTATTAAAACCCTACTTTAATGTTCTTATTTCCAATCTATAATTTTATTTTGGGGAGGTTTTAGGAACTGATGCTAGTTGGTTTATGGTTTGTGTTACTGTAGATGAATAATATCATTTTTATAGCATTACTTTGTCCCTTATCTCATCCCATTTGTAGTATTATATGCATATCACATTTTTCATTTTAGTGATTTACATCCTAAATGATTCTTGTGGTTTGAATTCCATCCATTTTCTTTAAGTCTTTGAGTTTTGTCTTAAGATTTGGAGTGAATTGATTGGCGATATTGTCACATGCAAATGAAATGATATTAAAATATGCTTAAAGTTATTTCTGTATAACTTCATGATTCATTTCTACTGTTGATTGAATTATTTCATTAGCAATAGAAGTCAGATTACCACCATACACAGAGGTTGCTCTGGTGTTAAGAATCTTCTCTGAGAGAATAAGCAATAGTTAGTCAATGTTTTTGTGTATTAGGTTTCTTGTTTCTTGTTTCAAAAAACGAAAATATAAAAAAATTATTAGATTATTCTATCTTGTTTTTAAAAACAAATATTAATAATTCATCTCTTTTATTGTCAATTCCAAGTTATGATTGAAAGTATTTTCATAAGTTTGCTTCGTAAAGAATCAATTACTTTCGTTTTCTCATTCATCTATTTTTTTGTACCATATTTCCTTTTTTGTACATATGTTTTGGATTATTATTTTTGTATACCAGTTGACTCTGTTTGATAATTGTCTTATACCATTCAACTTGTATGCAAGAGACACTAACATAATCTTAGTTTACCCTTGGTTATAACATTAGATAATTAGGATCCCCAGGTATTTCTTCTTCACAAGAAGAGGAGATTCTGAGGCTAATAGATCCTTTAAACCCGTCAGGGGCAGCTATCCCAAACAATTGGGGCTAAAATCAAGAGTCTTGGTATGGGTTGTTCCCTCCTATGGGCAGGTGGTCAAAAACGTTCATCAACAAATGGCACTAGAAGGAGGGTCGAGGTAAATTTAATGCTTAAGTATTTTACCCCTTAGCCTATTATAATTCCAGATCTAAAAATCATTCTTCCGTGTCATCTTAAAATGCAATAGAAGGCATGTTAGATGACAAGCTAACTGTTTGGAGTCAAGTTCTTTATTTTCTTCATCAAGTCAATGGTTCTCGCCCAAATAATTGTGTGGGATAATGCTTTCCATTTCTCATTACCTGATATTCCCAACAAGACAGTTGCACTCTTGTCGAAGCTTGCCTTTGATGGTGAAGGGAATGTATCTGCAAAAACTCATCTTCATAAGTTTTTGAGTAAATGTATCAGACATGGTATTATTGATTTGAATGTTTTGTGCAGATTGTTCGCATTCCCTTTCAGAGGTCGAATCGAGATTCATATATGTGTTTATTTTGCTGTAGTAAAACTCGACTTTAATGTTCTTATTTCCATTCTATAATTTTGTTTTGGGGAGGTTTTAGGAACTGATGCTAGTTGGTTTATGGTTTTTGTTACTGTAGATGAATAACATCATTTTTATAGCATTACTTTGTCCCTTATCTCATCCCATTTGTAGTATTATATGCTGATCACATTTTTCATTTTAGTGATTTACATCCTAAATGATTCTTGTGGTTCGAATTCCATCCATTTTCTTTAAGTCTTTGAGTTTTGTCTTAAGATTTGGAGTGAATGGATTGATGATATTGTCACATGCAGATGAAATGATATTAAAATATGCTAAAGTAATTTCTGTATAACTTCATGATTCATTTCTGCTGTTGATTGAATTATTTCATTAGCAATAGAAATCAAATTACCAACATACACAGAGGTTGCTCCGGTGTTAAGAATCTTGTCCGAGAGAATAAGCAGTAGTTAGTCAATGTTTTTGTGTATTAGGTTTCTTGTTTCTTGTTTCAGAAAAGGAAAATATAAAAAAATTATTAGATTATTCTATCTTGTTTTCAAAAACAAATATTAATAATTCATCTCTTTTATTGTCAATTCTAGGTTATGATTGAAAGTATTTTCATAAGTTTGCTTCGTAAAGAATCAATTACTTTCGTTTTCTCATTCATCTATTTTTTTGTACCATATTTCCTTTTTTGTACATATGTTTTGGATTATTATTTTTGTATACCAGTTGACCCTGTTTGATAATTGTCTTACACCATTCAACTTGTATGCAAGAGAAACTAACCTAATCTTAGTTTAGCCTTGGTTATAACATTAGATAATTAGAATCTCGGGGTATTTCTTCTTCACAAGAAGAGGAGATTATGAGGCTAATAGATCCTTTAAACCCATCAGGGGCAGTTATCCCAAACAATTGGGGCTAAAATCAAGAGCCTTGGTATGGGTTGTTCCCTCCTATGGGCAGGTGGTCAAAAACGTTCGTCAACAAATGGCACTAGAAGGAGGGTCGAGGTAAATTTAATGGTTAAGTATTTTACCCCTTAGCCTGTTATAATTCTAGATCTAAAAATTCTTCTTCCATGTCATCTTAAAATGCAATAGAAGGCATGTTAGATGACAAGCTAACTATTTGGAGTCAAGTTCTTTATTTTCTTCATCAAGTCAATGGCTCCCACTGAAATAATTGTGTGGGATAATGCTTTCCATTTCTCATTACCTGATATTCCCAACAAGACAGTTGCTCTCTTGTCGAAGCTCACCTTTGATGGTGAAGGGAATGTATCAGACATGGTATTATTGATTTGAATGTTTCGTGCAGATTGTTCGCATTCCCTTTCAGAGGTCGAATCAAGTGTTGGTTTGAATCTTTCCCAACATATGTTATTTTCGATTGGTTTCAATTTGCAAATGAATTTTTAGATGCCTTTGGGGATTATGATTACAATAGACTATGTGAAGAATTACAGGCTCTATTAATCAATGATGACTTATCTCCCCCAAGTTTTTCAGCCAAGATCAATCACGTACTCTGTAAGTTTCATCTTGATGATTTGCCTTTTGTACTAAATCTTATTTCATATGCTTGTGCCCCTTTCATTCAACTAGACTCAATTGTAAGTAATTTATTAGATTCACATCATAACAACAACTTGCAAGATGGATCTTGTGTGAAAGAGATGTATCCTTTAGAAAATTCCGAACAAGCGGACATGGTAGGACCTATTGAGGGTGATTTTGCTGACAGGGAATCTTATGCTATTGTAGTTAGAACAGAAGAGGATTTGGTTATGGATTAAGATATATCTTTATCTCCCTCTAACTCTTACCCTAATTTGTTCTCAAATTCAATATTTGAAGAACACGTTGATGATGAAAATGATCTTGAATGTTGTAATATTTTAATGAAACAGATTAGTGATTTTGACCATCAACCTGGAGAAGAAATCTTGAACCTTCATCGAAAAATCATACCTTACTCACAAAAAAGACTTGACACATGCCATGACATTATATTTGAAAACCCTGGTGATCATATAGTGTTTGAGAATGTATCACCAAAACATAATGAAAGTATTGAGGCAAGTGAAGAAGAGTGTCTTGAAAATATCGTGGTTAATTATCATAGTTCAAGAGAGTCTTTTCAACTGCTTGTCTCAATTTCATTTTATTCTTTATATCAGGATCTCTTCTTAGATTCTGATGTGCATGGTATTTTACGCACTTTATTATACACTTCACTATCACAATCTGATCTTTTGGATATACCAAGTGTTGGTGATGTAATTATTAAACATTATAATGATGAAATACAAGTCGATGACCTTTCACTTCCATCATTTGCATGGGAAAAAGACATGTTACAAGATTTATCTATTCGATTGATTTCTGATGAAAAAAATGTACTCATTCTTACAGAGATCAAACATCCTACGCTTCACATTCATTCATTGACTGATTCTAACTTTAACGATTATACTCCACAGTCTGAATCAATCCATCTTATCGAAGGGAATACCCAAATCAAGGATATGATATTTATAATGAACCCTCATACGATGTGTTTATCATTGATGAATCTTGTTCATCGAGTGTACAATTCACATTTTGAGTTTTATGATAGGATAAAAAATTGGCTAAAAAATTCATACCTTAAAAGGCTTGAGGAGAATGTGGCACTTCGATTTCGGGCGATGGTTATGTCAGGTTCCCATAATATTGATGAGTCTTCTAAGCTCATTCTTCCATGCCTTTGTGATCCATATTACAACATAATTACAGATTGGCTAGAGGATTCATATATCAAAAATCTTTGGAGTAATGGTAAAGTTATGATTACTTTGTTTCTTAATGAATATCTAGAAGGTAAGCATGACATTTTTTTTTTTGTATCTGCAGGTTTTTCCACTTTTTATTCTGATGTTTGATTTTTTGTGTCCGACAGGATTAAATACGCTCATGTGGCTGCACTGGAAATACTACCTCACATAGTGTTTTGATATGTGTAGTAGTTTAGTGTAGGTTAGGTTTAGGTTTCGATTTTTCTTTCACATTTTCGGTTGAATGATGAAGTTATAGAGACATATGTGGATGCACAAGGAGAACCCTCATCTGAATGTTGTCAAGGAAGTCCACTTTAATCCTTTTCTCTTTGCTTTTCATTGAATATTTCTTTTCTAAAAATGCACTATCATTACATAATATTTTTAAACAATATGATACATGGAAATTTTAAAAAGGAAAGTAAAGAGATAAGGGAAATTGAACTGTAAATTTAACCCCGACCTAAAACACCATATGTATGACTGCACTCATCTTAAAGAGTGGTTTTTCTGTTTCCTTTTAGTCTCTTTTGACATCTATTTTTCTTTTAATAATAAGCATGAATAAACTAACATCTCATGAAGTACTTTCTTGAGGAAAGAACCTGCCCGTACATGACACTTCATATGATTTAGTTCTTCCTTTGTTTTTCATTTATAGTGACATGCTAGTAAGTCCAAAAGCTCACGTTTATTTTTGGTCAAATTCATTTTCTGCAATTTGGTTTCATTTGTTTGAACGATTTTCCTGATTTTGATTCATCCCCATAGAATCTGAGTCTGGTTTGGTTTGGTGTGATGATGCCACAATTGTTTCTGTTCATTCAAACCTGAAATCTGAACCTTAAAAAGAAAACCTCTTCAACAAGGTGTTTCTTCAATGCATGATGACAAACAAGCCAGAAGGATCTCTTCTCTATCAGTCCAACATAGTATTAACAACCTTCTCAGAATTCTTATCATTACTTGGAGGCCTATCTTTAACCGATGTAACAACCGACAGAGAAATACACTTCGAAGATAATCGATTTGGTAAGACTTTATAAACTAATGAGAATTGGATAATCCTAAAACTTCTTACGCCATCCCACACTCTTAAGGAGTATAGTCTGCTTCCCCATCCGTTAAGTATTCTCTTAAGAGATTAACGTTAAATGCAGTGCAACCCTTTTCTATAATAAAATGACATTCAAGGGAATTGATCGGAAGATAGGAGGTCTCATTGCGATCTGACCTATCACAATCATGGATGTTTACAGTATGACATTGCCGCTATCTAGTCACAAAGCCAGGGTAATGGCCCTCGGTTGCAAAATTGGGGGAAAGGAGGTCTCATCACGAGCCAACCTTTCCATTTCTGTAGATGTTTCTGAATGATGTTGTCGCTATTTGATCACCAAGTTAGGACAGTGGCTTCCAACTCATTCCTTATGAAAATAAAATAACAAAAATTAAACAAAGGGTTTGTAAGTTGCGCATCTTTAACTAGCGGGTGGGAAAAAGCGACTAGACGGGTTAAAAGGCAACCCCGTCGAGGCTATAGACGCCTGCTGACAACAATGACCATGTCTGTGGTATTGGAGTCTACTCTTAATAACCAGCAACTTCCTGATAATTTTGTCTTTTCTTGAAACCGTTATTGGCAAATCTTATTTCTTATGTATGCCATAAAGCAGAGAATGGGATTATCTTATTCTGCCTCTAAGTTTTGGTAAAGAAAATTCAGAATCTCCAAAATCAATATGTGTCATTTATAAGAATCAAAGATGATTTTTTTCTGGCAAATCTAGTTTTCTTTGCATTTATGAAACATCCTAACCCTTTCGTTTCCTAAACATCTTATGTATTGGATTGCAATGGTAGAGATAATTTCTCGCCCAGTAAGTCGCCATTTGTTGGCCAACAACAACTCTCCCTATAATTTTCATAAAATTGCAAGGCCCCTTTGAAAATCAATATAGTTGCTTTATTTATTTATGTTGCTTTCGTTGGCGTGTAATGGTTTTATATTTAATTTGGACATTGACATTTTTTCTTGCAAATTATTCTATCTTTAATTTCATGATTCTTCAACATAAAATTCCGAGTCTTCTCATATTACATATGTCACTTGCAAAAAATTTCCTCCTATTATAGTTGAGATACATATTTTTACACTCTGTTATTTGTTTTTTAATGAATGTCACGTGGAGGCTACAAAATCAGCTTTTATTAAATTCCGGGGTTTCTAATCATCGCTATGTTGAATGAAGGATTTCATGGTTTAAATGGCTTGTATGTTCCGGAATTGTCTGTGGCTCATGTCTAGTGTTTCTAGAAGGCTGCGTATTTGATTGAAAGCCATCTACAAAATTGGCTTTATCTGGAGATTGAGAACTTTGGTTTGCTTCATGTAAAACATATTGAGACATTAACATCACATGCTTGGAGAGAATCAATGACATTAACATCACATGCTTGGAGAGAATCAATGACATTATTTTATCTCTTGTGTTATGCCAACTTGGTCATGGATAAATTTTGACATTTATATTTTCTAAGCCTAACGTTATGTTAATAATGCATTAAATGTTAAGTTATGCTAATAATGATTTGAGGTAACTATCATTATAATTCAATACCATTTGTCTTATTGTTGATGGCTATTCTAGAACTTTTCATTTCATTCTCCACATACCATCCATCCGAGTCTGGAATTAATGGCCTATGCATTCCATCGAAACCTTACTTGGCTGTAGTATTTTTCTCATGCCTGAAATCAAAGTCGAGTTTTCCTCGCTTTCTCAACGACCCTTGCGATAAGAACTTTGGATTTTTTTCTTTCTTAGTTCTATAGTTGTGACTTTGTTTCTGCTAGGAATTAGGATTGGAGACACCTCCAACCAAAGGGGGAAAGTGATGCTACTACAAGGTCGAAGTCTGTAAACTCCTTTTGTGCACATACTCTGAAAATTGCTTGTGAACTTGAATTATTTCATTGAATCGAGATTCATATATGTGTTTATTTTGCTACAGTAAAACCTACTTTAATGTTCTTATTTCCAATCTATAATTTTGTTTTGGGGAGATTTTAGGAACTGATGCTAGTTGGTTTATGGTTTTTGTTACTGTAGATGAATAACATCAATTTTATAACATTACTTTGTCCCTTATCTCATCCCATTTGTAGTATTATATGTAGATCACATTTTTCATTTTAGTGATTTACATCCTAAATGATTCTTGTGGTTCGAATTCCATCCATTTTTATAAGTCTTTGAGTTTTGTCTTAAGATTTGGAGTGAATTGATTGGCAATATTGTCACATGCAAATGAAATGATATTAAAATATGCTAAAGTAATTTCTGTATAACTTCATGATTCATTTTTGTTGTTGATTGAATTATTTCATTAGCAATAGAAATCAGATTACCGCCATACACAGAGGTTTCTCCAATGTTAAGAATCTTGGCCGAGAGAATAAGCAGTAGTTAGTCAGTGTTTTTGTGTATTAGGTTTATTGTTTCTTGTTTCAGAAAAGGAAAATATAAAAAAATTATTAGATTATTCTATCTTGTTTTCAAAAACAAATATTAATAATTCATCTCTTTTATTGTCAATTTCAGGGTATGATTGAAAGTTATTCATAAGTTTTCTTCGTAAAGAATCAATTACTTTCGTTTTCTCATTCATCTATTTTTTTGTACCATATTTCCTTTTTTGTACATATGTTTTGGATTATTATTTTTGTATGCCAGTTGACTCTATTTGATAATTGTCTTATACCATTCAACTTGTATGCAAGAGACCCTAAGCTAATCTTAGTTTTGCATTGGTTATAACATTAGATAATTAGGATCCCCAGGTATTTCTTCTTCACAAGGAAAGGAGATGTTGAGGCTAACAAATCCTTTAAACTCGTTAGGGGCAGCTATCCCAAACAGTTGGGTCTAAAATCAAGAGCCTTAGTATGGGTTGTTCCCTCCTATGGGCAGGTGGTCAAAAATGTTCGTCAACAAATGGCACTAGAAGGAGGGTCGAGGTAAATTTAATGGTTAAGTATTTTACCCCTCAGCCTGTTATAATTCCAGATCTAAAAATTCTTCTTCCGTGTCATCTTAAAATGCAATAGAAGGCATGTTAGATGACAAGCTAACTATTTGGAGTCAAGTTCTTTATTTTCTTCATCAAGTCAATGGCTCCCACCCAAATAATTGTGTGGGATAATGCTTTCCATTTCACATTACATGATATTCCCAACAAGACAATTGCTCTCTTGTCGAAGCTCGCCTTTGATGGTGAAGGGAATGTATATGCAAAAACTCATCTTAATAATTTTTTGAGTAAATGTATCAGACATGGTATTATTGATTTGAATGTTTTGTGCAAATTGTTCGCATTCCCTTTCAAAGGTCGAATCAAGTGTTGGTTTGAATCTTTCCTAGCATATGTTATTTTCGATTGGTTTCAATTTGCAAATGAATTTTTAGATGCCTTTGGGGATTATGATTACAATAGACTATGTGAAGAATTGCAAGCTCTACTAATCAATGATGACTTATCTCCGCAAAGTTTTTCAGCCAAGATCAATCACGTACTCTGTAAGTTTCATCTTGATGATTTGCCTTTTGTACTAAATCTTATTTCATATGCTTGTGCCCCTTTCATTCAACCATACTCAATTGTAAGTGATTTATTAGATTCACATCATAACAACAACTTGCAAGATGGAGCTTGTGTGAAAGAGATGTATCGTTTAGAAAGTTCCGAACAAGTGGACATGGTAGGACCTATTGAGGGTGATTCTGCTGACAGGGAATCTTCTGCTATTGTAGTTAGAACAAAAGAGGATTTGGTTATGGATCAAGATATATCTTTATCTCCCTCTAACTCTTACCCTAATCTGTTCTCAAATTCAATATTTTAAGAACACGTTGATGATGAAAATGATCCTGAATGTTGTAATATTTTAACGGAACAGATTAGTGATTTTGACCATCAACCTGGAGAAGAAACCTTGAACCTTCATCAAAAAATCATACCTTACTCACATAAAAGACTTGACACATGCCATGACATTATATTTGAAAACCCTGGTGATCATATATTGTTTGAGAATGTATCACCAAAACAGAATGAAAGTATTGAGGCAAGTGAAGAAGAGTGTCTTGAAAATATCGTGGTTAATTATCATAGTTCAAGAGAGACTTTTCAGCTGCTTGTCTCAAATTCATTTTATTCTTTATATCCAGATCTCTTCTTAGATTCCGATGTGCATGGTATTTTACGCACTTTATTATACACTTCGCTATCACAATATGATCTTTTGGATACACCAAGTGTTGGTGATGTAATTGTTAAACATTATAATGACGAAATACGAGTCGATGACCTTTCACTTCCATCATTTGCATGGGAAAAAGACATGTTACAAGATTTATCTGTTTGATTGATTTCTGATGAAAACAATGTACTCATTCTTGCAGAGATCGAACATCCTACGCTTCACATTCATTCATTGACTGATTCTAACTTTAACGATTATACTCCACAGTCTAAACCAATCCATCTTATCGAAGGGAATACCCAAATCAACGATATGATTTTTATAATGAACCCTCATACGATGTGTTTATCATTGACAAATCTTGTTCATCAAGTGTACAATTCATATTTTGAGTTTTATGATAGGATCACAAATTGGCTGAAAAATTCATACCTTAAAAGGCTTCGGGAGAATGGGGCACTTCGATTTCGGGCGATGTTTATGTCAGGTCCCCATAATCTTGATGAGTCTTCTAAGCTCATTCTTCCATGCCTTTGTGATCCATATTACGACATAATTGCAGATTGGCTAGAGGATTCATATATAAAAAATCTTTGGAGTAATGGTAAAGTTATGATTACTTTGTTTCTTAATGAATATCTAGAAGGTAAGCATGACATATTTTTTTTGTATCTGCAAGTTTTTCCACATTTTATTCTGATCTTTGATTTTTTGTGTTCGACAGGATTAAATACGCTCATGTGGCTGCACTGGAAATACTACCTCACTTAGTGTTTTGATATGTGTAGTAGTTTAGTGTAGGTTAGGTTTAGGTTTCGATTTTTCTTTCACATTTTCAGTTGAATAATGCAGTTATAGAGACCTACGTGGATGCACAAGGAGAACCCTCATCTGAATGTTGTCAAGGAAGTCCACTTTAATCCTTTTCTCTTTGCTTTTTATTGAATATTTCTTTTCTAAAAATGCATTATCATTATATAATATTTTTAAACAGTATGATACATGGAAATTTTAAAAAGGAAAGTAAAGAGACAAGGGAAATTGAACTGTAAATTTAACCCTGACCTAAAACGCCATGAGTATGACTGCACTCATCTTAAAGAGGGGTTTTTCTTTTTCCTTTTAGTCTCTTTTGACATCTGTTTTTCATTTAATAATAAGCATGAATAAACTAACATCTCATGAAACACTTTCTTGAGGAAAGAACCTGCTCGTACATGACACTTCATATGATTTAGTTCTTCCTTTGTTTTTCATTTATAGTGAGATGCGAGTAAGTCCAAAAGCTTAGGTTTATTTTTGGACAAATTCATTTTCTGCAGTTTGGTTTTGTTTGTTTGAACGATTTTCCTCATTTTGATTCCTCCCCATAGAATCTGAGTCTGGTTTGGTTTGGTGTGATGATGCCACAATTATTTCTGTTCATTCAAACTTGAAATCCGAACCTTGAAAAGAAAACCTCTTCAATAAGGTGTTTCTTCAATGCATGATGACAAACAAGCCAGAAGCATCTCCTCTCTATCAGTCCAACATAGTATTGACAACCTTCTCATAATTCTTATTATTACTTGGAGGCGTATCTTTAACCGATGTAACAACTGACAAATGAATACACTTCGAAGATAATCGGTTTGGTAAGACTTTATAAACCAATGAGAATTGGATAATCCTAAAACTTCTTACGCCATCCCACACTCTTAAGAAGTATAGTTTGCTTCCCCATCCGTTAAGTAGTCTCTCAAGAGATTAATGTTAAATGCAGTGCAACCCTTTTCTATAATAAAATGACATTCTAGGGAATTGGTCGGAAGATAGGAGGTCTCATTGCGAGCCGACCTATCACGATCATGGATGTTTACGATATGACATTACCGCTCTGTAGTCACCAAGCTAGGGTAATGGCCCTCAGTTGCAAAATTGGGGGAAAGGAGGTCTCATCACGAGCTAACCTTTTCATTTCTGTAGATGTTTGTGAATGCCGTTGTCGCTATTTGATCACTAAGTCAGGACAATGGCTTCCAACTCATTTCTTATGAAAAATAAAATGACAAAAATTAAACAAAGGGTTTGTAAGTTGCGCATATTTAACTAGTGGGTAGGAAAAAAGTGACTATATAGGTTAAAAGGGAACCCTGTCGAGGCTATAGACGCCTGTTGACAACAATGGCCATGTTTGTGGTATTGGAGTCTACTCTTAATAACCAACAACTTCCTGATAATTTTGTCTTTTCTTGAAACCGTTATTGGCAGATCTTATTTCTTATGTATGCCATAAAGCAGTGAATGGGATTATCTTATTCTTCCTCTAAGTTTTGGTAAAGAAAATTCAGAATCTCCAAAATCAATATGTGTCATTTATAAGAATCAGAGATGAAATTTTTCTGGCAAATCTAGTTTTCTTTGCATTTATGAAACATCCTAACCCTTTCATTTCCTGAACATCTTATGTATCAGATTGCAATGGCAGAGATAACTGCTCGCCCAGTAATTCGCCATTTGTTGGCCAACAACGACTCTCCCTACAATTTTCATAAAATTGCAAGGCCCCTTTGAAAATCAATATAGTTGCTTTATTTGTTTATGTTGCTTTCCTTGGCGTGGAATGGTTTTATATTTAATTTGGACATTGACATTTTTTCTTGCAAATCATTCGATCTTTAATTTCATGATTGTTCAACATGAAATTCTGAGTCTGCTCATATGACGTATGTCACTTGCAGAAATTTTCCTCCTATTATAGTCGAGATACATATTTTTACACTCTGTTATTTGTTTTTTAATGAATGTCATGTGGAGGCTACAAAATCATCTTTTATTAAATTTTGGGGTTTCTAATCATCGCTATGTTGAATGAAGGATTTCATGGTTTAAATGGATTGTATGTTCTAGAATTGTCTGTGGCTCATGTCTAGTGTTTCTAGAAGGCTTCGTATTTGATTAAAAGCCAACTACAAAATTGGCTTTATCTGGAGATTGAGAACTTTGGTTTGCTTCATGTAAAACATATTGAGACATTAAAATCACATGCTTGGAGAGAATCAATGACATTAACATCACATGCTCGGAGAGAATCAATGACATTATTTTATCTCTTGTGTTATGCCAACTTGGTCATGGATCAATTTTGACATTTATATTGTCTAAGACCAACGTTATGTTAATAATGCATTAAATGTTAACTTATGCTAATAATGATTTGAGGTAACTATCATTACAATTCACTACCATTTGTCTTATTGTTGATGGTTATTCTAGAATGTTTCATTTCATTCCACATACCATCCATCCGAGTCTAGAATTCATGGCCTATGCATTCCATCGAAACCTTACTTGGCTGTAGTATTTTTTTCATGCCTGAAATCAAAGTCGAGTTTTCCTCGCTTTCTTGTAACGACCCCTGCAATAAGAAAAGAACCACCAGGGAGTGATACGGTCGAATCCAATGATGAGTATTTCACTTTGTTTCAAGAGGACGAATGGCAGGAGGTTTATCCATCAGTTTCTTAGGCACGGCATCCAGGTTGCTAGGGATCTTTCTCAGTTATCTAATAACTAGATTGCATGTGCGGGAAACTTAGAACTTTTGTAAATAAATACTCGAATAACTGAAACTGCTTGTTTGTCATTCACCATTGAAGGATAGTCTTAGAGTTGTTCGATCTAAGACATTCCTCTAAAGAAAACCGCGTGTGCATGAGAAATCGAGTTACCCCGACAAAGGTATGGCCGCTACTTGGTTGAAAAAACAAAATCTATGGCGAAGTTTTATTAGACATTTTATTATGGATTTTTTTTTGTTACAACTTCTACTTCTGATCACTTTTGGGGGTTTTAAACTAAATTTATCTGATTTATTTTTAAAATACCTACCTATATATCGAAGTTTGACAGGAAAAAGGATTCAACCATTTGAAGAGCATTTATTTCTGGTGAAAATCACTGGAATGTAAGAAAATCACTGGAATGTTTTCATTTAACTGCTTAGAAACCCTAGCATTTACCTCTGTCTTACATAATGAAACAAACGCCTTGCCTCATAGTAATGATTTGCGTAAAGCATGACCAATTCTTAATCTTGTTGCTCAATTTTAATATTTCCATGATTGAAATTTTAGCATGTATTCATTTTAGTGCGAAGTGGTTTTCAAAATTATGTATTGACTTGATTTGATTCAAGTTGTTTTGTTTTTTTCCATTTTAAGAACAACTACATAATCATAGATTATGCAGCTATCCCATTTAGAGTTGGTTGTTTATTGATTTGAGGTGTATTATTGTCTATAGGTAATTTTGGGAGAATGCATGTATATCTTGTGGGTGAAGACGTAAATCAGATGGTACTGATCGTGGCTTGATTTGGGAGATCATTGCTAGAAGGATCGAGAAGAGAAAGTTGAGCATTTCCGCCAATTTATAGAAGGCGAATTTTAGGATGCATTTCTAAGCAAACCATTAAGAATTTATGGAAATTGTTGAAAATCCATCTCCAGAATGGGCCCAATTTGGTCGCTCACGAGATTTTTCCTGAAAAAATGCATGATTTTAGAGATATGATTAGTTTTCCAATATGAGATTTCTCAAATTCGCCAGTTGTGGTTGTTTCCAAATCACATCCCAAATAGAGAGACCGGTTAGGGGTTCTCCCACAGCTATTCTGCATAAATACCTGGACAGAGAACATAATGAAAGGGGGATAGGTTCTCCAGAAGTGAGGGAGGAACTTTGGATTTTTTTTTCTTAGTTCTATAGTTGTGACTTTGTTTCTGCTAGGAATTAGGATTGGAGACACCTCCAACCAAAGGGGGAAAGTGATGCTACTACAAGGTCGAATTCTGTAAACTCCTTTTGTGCACATACTCTGAAACTTGGTTGTGAACTTGAATTATTTCAATGAATCGAGATTCATATATGTGTTTATTTTGCTGCAGTAAAACCCTACTTTAATGTTCTTATTTCCAATCTATAATTTTGTTTTGGGGAGGTTTTAAGAATTGATACTAGTTGGTTTATGGTTTTTGTTACTGTAGATGAATAACATCATTTTTATAGCATTACTTTGTCCCTTATCTCATCCCATTTGTAGTATTATATGCAGGTCACATTTTTCATTTTAGTGATTTACATCCGAAATGATTCTTGTGGTTCGAATTCCATCCATTTTCTTTAAGTCTTTGAGTATTGTCTTAAGATTTGGAGTGAATTGATTGGTGATATTGTCACATGCAAATGAAATGATATTAAAATAAGCTAAAGTAATTTTTGTATAACTTCATGATTCATTTCTGCTGTTGATTGAATTATTTCATTAGCAATAGAAGTCAGATTACCACCATACACAGAGGTTGCTCCGGTGTTAAGAATCTTGGCCGAGAGAAGAAGCAATAGTTAGTTAGTGTTTTTGTGTACTAGGTTTGTTGTTTCTTGTTTCAGAAAAGGAAAATATAAAAAAATTATTAGATTATCTTATTCTGCCTCTGTTTCATTTCATTGCTTTTATCGTCAACAAATGGCACTAGAAGGAGGGTCGAGGTAAATTTAGTGGTTAAGTATTTTACCCCTCAGCCTGTTATAATTCCAGATATAAAAATTCTTCTTCCGTGTCATCTTAAAATGCAATAGAAGGCATGTTAGATGACAAGCTAACTGTTTGGAGTCAATTTCTTTATTTTCTTCATCAAGTCAATGACTCCCGCCCAAATAATTGTGTGTGATAATGCTTTCCATTTCTCATTACCTGATATTCCGAACAAGACAGGTGCTCTCTTGTCGAAGTTCGCCTTTGATGGTGAAGGGAATGTATCTGCAAAAGCTCATCTTAATAAGTTTTTGAGTAAATGTATCAGACATGGTATTATTGATTTGAATGTTTTGTGCAGATTTTTCGCATTCCCTTTCAGAGGTCGAATCACGTGTTGGTTTGAATCTTTCCCAGCATATGTTATTTTCGATTGGTTTCAATTTGCAAATGAATTTTTATATTCCTTTGGGGATTGTGATTACGATAGACTATGTGAAGAATTATAGGCTCTACTAATCAATGATGACTTATCTCCGCAAAGATTTCCAGCCAAGATCAATCACGTACTCTGTAAGTTTCATCTTGATGATTTTCCTTTTGTACTAAATCTTATTTCATATGCTTGTGCCCCTTTCATTCAACCAGACTCAATTATAAGTGATTTATTAGATTCACATCATAACAACAACTTGCAAGATGGAGCTTGTGTGAAAGAGATGTATCCTTTAGAAAGTTTCGAACAAGCGGACATGGTAGGACCTATTGACTGTGATTCTGCTGACAGGGAATATTTTGCTATTGTAGTTAGAACATAAGAGGATTTGCTTATGGATCAAGATATATCTTTATCTCCCTCTAACTCTTACCCTAATCTATTCTCAAATTCAATATTTGAAGAACACATTGATGATGAAAATGATCTTTGATGTTGTAATATTTGAACGGAATGGATTAGTGATTTTGACCATCAACCTGGAGAAGAAACCTTGAACCATCATCGAAAAATCATACCTTACTCACATAAAAGACTTGACACATGCCATGACATTATATTTGAAAACCCTGGTGATCATATAGTGTTTGGGAACGTGTCACCAAAACATAATGAAAGTATTGAGGCAAGTGAAGAAGAGTGTCTTGAAAATATCGTGGTTAATTATCATAGTTCAAGAGAGTCTTTTCGGCTGCTTGTCTCATATTCATTTTATTCTTTATATCCTTATCTCTTCTTAGATTCTGATGTGCATGGTATTTTACGCACTTTATTATACACTTCGCTATCACAATCCGATCTTTTGGATATACCAAGTGTTGGTGATGTAATTGTTAAACATTATAATGATGAAATACGAGTCGATGACCTTTCACTTCCATCATTTTCATGGGTAAAAGACATGTTACAAGATTTATCTGTTCGATTGATTTCTGATGAAAACAATGTACTCATTCTTACAGAGATCGAACATCCTACGCTTCACATTCATTCATTGACTGATTCTAACTTTAACGATTATACTCCATAGTCTGAACCAATCCATCTTATCGAAGGGAATACCCAAATCAACGATATGATTTTTATGATGAACCCTCATACGATGTGTTTATCAATGACGAATCTTGTTCATCGAGTGTACGATTGACATTTTGAGTTTTATGACAGGATCACAAATTGGCTGAAAAATTCATACCTTAAAAGGCTTCGGGAGAATGGAGCACTTTGATTTCGGGCGATGGTTATGTCAGGTACCCATAATCTTGATGAGTCTTCTAAGCTCATTCTTCCATGCCTTTGTGATCCATATTACAACATAATTGCAGATTGGCTAGAGGATTCATATATCAAAAATCTTTGGAGTAATGGTAAAGTTATGATTACTTTGTTTCTTAATGAATATCTAGAAGGTAAGCATGACAATTTTTTTTTTTGTATCTGCAAGTTTTTCCACTTTTTATTTTGATGTTTGATTTTTTGTGTCCGACATGATTAAATACGCTCATGTGGCTACACTGGAAATACTACCTCACTTAGTGTTTTGATATGTGTAGTAGTTTAGTGTAGGTTAGGTTTAGGTTTCGATTTTTCTTTCACATTTTCTGTTGAATAATGAAGTTATAGAGACATACGTGGATGCACAAGGAGAACCCTCATCTGAATGTTGTCAAGGAAGTCCACTTTAATCATTTTCTCTTTGCTTTTCTTTGAATATTTCTTTTCTAAAAATGCACTATCATTGCATGATATTTTTAAACAGTATGATACATGAAAAATTTAAAAAGGAAAGTAAAGATATAAGGGAAATTGAACTATAAATTTAACCCTAACCTAAAACGCCACGAGTATGACTGCACTCATCTTAAAGAGGGGTTTTTCTGTTTCCTTTTAGTCTATTTTGACATTTGTTTTTCTTTTAATAATAATCATGAATAAACTAACATCTCATGAAACACTTTCTTGAGGAAAGAACCTACGCGTACATGAAACTTCATATGATTTAGTTCTTCCTTTGTTTTTCATTTACAATGAGATGCTAGTAAGTTCAAAAGCTCAGGTTTTACTTTAGGTCAAATTCGTTTTCTGCAGTTTGGTTTCGTTTGTTTGAACGATTTTCCTGATTTTGATTCCTCCCCATAAAATCTGAGTTTGGTTTGGTTTGGTGTGATGATGCCACAATTGTTTCTGTTCATTCAAACCTGAAATCCGAACCTTAAAAAGAAAACCTCTTCAACAAGGTGTTTCTTGAATGCACGATGACAAACAAGACAGAAGGATCTCTTCTCTATCAGTCCAACACAGTATTGACAACCTTCTCAAAATTCTTATCATTACTTGGAGGCCTATCTTTAACCGATGTAACAACCGACAGAGAAAAACACTTCTAAGATAATCGGTTTGGTAAGAATTTATAAACCAATGAGGATTGGATAATCCTAAAACTTCTTACGCCATCCCACACTCTTAAGGAGTATAGTCTGCTTCCCCATCTGTTAAGTAGTCTCTCAAGAGATTAACGTTAAATGCAGTGCAACCCTTTTCTATAATAAAATGTCATTTTAGAGAATTGGTCGGAAGATATGAGGTCTCATTGTGAGCCGGCCTATCACGATCATGGATGTTTATATTATGACATTACCACTATCTAGTCACCAAGCTAGGGTAATGGCCCTCGGTTGCAAAATTGGGGGAAAGGAGGTCTCATCACGTGCCGACCTTTTCTTTTCTGTAGATGTTTGTGAATGGCGTTGTCACTATTTGATCACCAAGTCAGGATAGTGGCTTCCAACTCATTCCTTATGAAAAATTAAAATAAAAAAAATTAAACAAAGGGTTTGTAAGTTCTGCATCTTTAACTAGTGGGTGGGAAAAAAGTGACTAGACGGGTTAAAAGGCAACCTTGTCGAGGCTGTAGATGCATGCTGACAACAATGGCCATGTCTGTGGTATTGGAGTCTACTCTTAATAACCAATAACTTCCTGATAATTTTGTCTTTTCTTGAAACCGTTATTGTCAAAGCTTATTTCTTATGTATGCCATAAAGCAGTGAATGAGATTATCTTATTCTGCCTCTAAGTTTTGGCAAAGAAAATTCAGAATCTCCAAAATCAGTATGCGTCATTTATAAGAATCAGAGATGAAAATTTTCTGGCAAATCTAGTTTTCTTTGCATTTATGAAACATCCTAACCTTTTCATTTCCTGAACATCTTATGTATCAGATTGCAATGGCAGAGATAACTGCTTGCCCAGTATGTCGCCATTTGTTGGCCAGCAACAACTCTCCCTACAATTTTCATAAAATTGCAAGGCCCCTTTGAAAATCAATATAGTTGCTTTATTTATTTATGTTGCTTTCGTTGGCGTGGAATGGTTTTATATTTAATTTGGACATTGACATTTTTTTCTTGCAAATCATTCGATCTTTAATTTCATGATTTTTCAACATGAAATTCTGACTCTACTCATATGACGCATGTCACTTGCAGAAAATTTCCTCCTATTACAGTTGAGATACATATTTTTACACTCTGTTATTTGTTTTTTAATGAATGTCACGTGGAGGCTACAAAATCAACTTTTATTAAATTATGGGGTTTCTAATCATATCTATGCTGAATGAAGGATTTCATGGTTTAAATGGATTGTATGTTCCAGAATTGTCTGTGGCTCATGTCTAGTGTTTCTAGAAGGCTGCGTATTTGATTGAAAGCCAGCTACAAAATTGGCTTTATCTGGAGATTGAGAACTTTGGTTTGCTTCATGTAAAACATATTGAGACATTAAAATCACATCCTTGGAGAGAATCAATGACATTAACATCACACGCTTGGAGAGAATCAATGACATTATTTTATCTCTTGTGTTATGCCTACTTGGTCATGGATCAATTTTGACATTTATATGTTCTAAGCCTAACTTTATGTTAATAATGCATTAAATGTTAAGTTATGCTAATAATGATTTGAGGTAACTATCATTACAATCCAATACCATTTGTTTTATTGTTGATGGCTATTCTAGAACGTTTCATTTCATTCCACATACCATCTATCCAAGTTTGGAATTCATGGCCTATGCATTCCATCGAAACCTTACTTGGCTGTAGTATTTTTCTCATGCTTGAAATCAAAGTCGACTTTTCCTCACTTTCTTGTAACGACCCTTCTGATAAGAAAAGAAGCACCAGAGAGTGATATGGTCGAATCCAATGATGAGTATTGCACTTTGTTTCAAGAGGACGAATGGCATGAGGTTTATCCATCAGTTTCTTTGGCACGGCATCCAAGTTGCTAGGGATCTTTCTCAGTTATCTAATAACTAGATTTCATGTGTGGGAAACTTAGAACTTTTGTAAATAAATACTCGAATAACTGAAACTTCTTGTTTGTCATTCACCGTTGAAGGATAGTCTTAGAGTTGTTCGATCTAAAACATCCCTCTAAAGAAAACCATGCGTGCATGAGAAATCGAGTTACCCCGACAAAGGTATGGCCGCTACTTGGTTGAAAAAACAAAATCTGTGGGGAAGTTTTATTAGACATTTTATTATGGATTGGTTCTCTATTACAACTTCTACTTCTCATGAATTTTGGGGGTTTTAAACTAAATTTGTCTGATTTCTTATTAAAATACCTACCTATATATCGAAGTTTGACAGGAAAAAGGATTCAACCATCCAAAGAGCATTTATTTCTGGTGAAATTTGGGTTAACTCAGTAAGAAAATCACTGGAATGTTTTCATTTAACTGCTTAGAAACCCTAGCATTTACCTCTGTCTTAAATAGTGAAACAAACGGCTCGCCTCATAGTAATGATTTGCGTAAAGCATGACTAATTCATAATCTTGTTGCTCAATTTTAATATCTCCATGATTGAAATTTTAGCATGTATTCGTTTTAGTGGGAAGTGGTTTTCAAAAATATGTATTGATTTGATTTGATTTGATTCAAGTTGTTTCTTTTTTTTCCATTTTAAGAACAACTACAAAATCACAGATTATGCAGTTGTTCCATTTTGAGTTGGTTGGTTATTGATTTGAGGTGTATTATTGTCTATAGGTAATTTTGGGAGAATGCATGGATATCCTGTGGATGAAGACATAAATCAGATGGTACTGACCGTGGATTGATTTGGGAGATCATTGCTAGAAGGATCGAGAAGAGAAAGTTGAGCATTTCCACCAGTTTATAGAAGGCGAACTTCGGGATGTATTTCTGAGCAAACTGTTAAGAATTTATGGAAACCGTTGAAAATCCATCTCCAGAATGGGCCCAGTTTGGTCACTCACAAGATTTTTCCCAAAGAAATGCATGATTTTAGAGATAGGATTGGTTTTCCAATCTGGGTCTTCTCAAATTCGCCAGTTGTGGTTGTTTCCAAATCACATCCCAAATAGAGCGCTCGGTTAGGGGTTCTCCCACAACTATTCTGCATAAATACCTGGACAGAGAACATAATGAAAGGGGGAGAGGTTCTCCAGAAGTGAGGGAGGAACTTTGGATTTTTCTTCTTCTTAGTTTTATAGTTATGACTTTGTTTTTGCTAGGAATTATGATTGGAGACACCTCCAACCAAAGGGGGAAAGTGATGCTACTAGAAGGTCAAATTCTGTAAACTCCTTTTGTGCACATACTCTGAAACTTGGTCGTGAACTTGAATTATTTCAATGAATCAAGATTCATATATGTGTTTATTTTGTTGCATTAAAACCCTACTTTAATGTTCTTATTTCCAATCTATAATTTTGTTTTGGGGAGGTTTTAGGAACTGATGCTAGTTGGTTTATGGTTTTTGTTACTGTAGATGAATAACATCATTTTTATAGCATTACTTTGTCCCTTATCTCATCCCATTTGTAGTATTATATGCATATCACATTTTTCATTTTAGTGATTTACATCCTAAATGATTCTTGTGGTTCGAATTCCATCCATTTGCTTTAAGTCTTTGAGTTTTGTCTTAAGATTTGGATTGAATTGATTGGCGATATTGTCACATGCAAATGAAATGATATTAAAATATGCTAAAGTAATTTCTATATAACTTCATGATTCATTTATGCTGTTGATTGAATTATTTCATTAGCAATAGAAATCAGATTACCACCATACACAGAGGTTGCTCCGGTGTTAAGAATCTCGGCCGAGAGAATAAGCAGTAGTTAGTCAGTGTTTTTGTGTATTAGGTTTGTTGTTTCTTGTTTTAGAAAAGGAAAATATAAAACAAGATTAGATTATTCTATCTTGTTTTCAAAAACAAATATTAATAATTCATCTCTTTTATTGTCAATTTCAGGTTATGGTTGAAAGTATTTTCATAAGTTTGCTTCGTAAAGAATCATTTACTTTCGTTTTCTTATTCATTTATTTTTTTGTACCATATTTCCTTTTTTGTACATATATTTTGGATTATTATTTTTGTATACCGGTTGACTCTGTTTGATCATTGTATTATACCATTCAACTTGTGTGCAAGAGACACTAACCTAATCTTAGTTTATCCTTGGTTATAACATTAGATAATTAGAATCCCCAGGTATTTATTCTTCACAAGAAGAGGAGATTTTGAGGCTAACGAAGCCTTTAAACCCGTCAGGGGTAGCTATCCCAAACAGTTGGAGCTAAACTCAAGAGCCTTGGTTTGGGTTATTCCCTCCTATTGGCAGGTAGTCATAAACACCTGTCAACAAATAGTAAATTGCCAACAAACTATTTTGAGCTAGTTGGAATAGGTGGGTGGCCACTGATATCCACCTGGATCAATCCTCCCTCCTTAGGAAGCATTGGTCCACATTGGGTTGAGCTCTTGAGGAAGAGGGGAAAGCATTTGTTGAATCTGAATCTTGGTGAGTTGTTTGCCTTGCTGGAGAAGTTGCGTTGCTTGGTTTGTGGGAGGTATTCCAGAACTTGATGAGATGACTGTGTGCAGAAGGAATCTTTGGGTTTTGCTTCAATCTTGTCGACCTGCTTCTGCTAGATAGAAGGTGCTTAGATTGAGGCTGTAGTGGTTGCAGTGTCCTTATGTTCACCTTTTGAATAGATTGTGAAGAAACTTAATTTTGCAGTATGAGATACTACCTTGCAACACTATTTAGGTGGGGAAGTAGTTGGAACTACCCCTAGTATCCAGTAGAGATGACCCCTAAGAGTAACAATGACACTACAGGGTCGAGACCTATAAATAACATGGCACTTCCACATTTATGGTTGGCCCAAAAGAACATCACAGACATCCATCTGGACAACATGACATAATACCTCATCCTTGAAGGGTTGGATGTCGTATGACAATTGACACTATTCGTTGACAAAAAGATCTCATCCCCAGCGAAGCCACCCGATGTTGTATGGTTGCAGGTGTGGTGTTGTCGACAATCTAAACTGCTTAATGACCTCTTCTGAGATGAGGTTCTTCTGGCTTCCCTTATCAACAATAAAATGTAGCGGCGTTCCCTTCACCTACATCTGTGAATGAAAAAGGTGCTCCCCCTCTTCAGGATCTGTTGGTTCTTCTAGTTGAATTGTTGCGATAATGACAATAACAGTTGAGTCTGCATCGATGATCTGTCTTTTTCCATTATTTTTTGAATCAGATTCTGAATCAGGGTTTGACTACTTTTCTTTGATCTCGAACAACAATGATTGTTTTGAGCGACATTCATCAGTGTTGTGCTAGGGTATTTTCTGGAAATCGCACCACTTTTCAGTGTCCTTCTTTGTCTTTTTGTTACCCTTCTTTTCATGTGGCTTGGATGGGTTTTCAAGAGGTTGTTTGTTAGGGTCGTCTTTATCATACTTTGGTTGTTGCAGATTTGCAGACCCAAACTCCCATTTGTTTTGGTGCCTAAATTTTTGCTCGATTTTGACAACATATTGATAGGCAACTCCCAGTGATGAGATTTCCAGGAAATCCATTTCGATTTGGATGTACCTATGTAGAGCCCCACGGTATTTCAGAACCAAATGTCACTCAGATTCTTTGATAGCTTGGTGCATAAGGTATGGAAATTATTTGTGAACTTCGGCATTGTTTGGCCCCTCTCTTGCTGCAGTGTGATCCATCTCATGTATTGGTTGTCATAGTTACCAACAGGGTAATATTGTTCCTTGACTGCATCCACAAAAAAATACCAAGTGGGCTCGACCCCATATATTCTAGACTTCTATGTGGAACTTTGCTCCCAGTAAGTTTCCCACCAATGTTTGACATGGGGGAGAGCCTTAAGGAGTGTGAAGGTGATATTTTCCCTGTCGGAGAAATTGTGAACAACAAAATAACCTTCTAGTAGATTTAACCATTTTTCTAGGGCATCCGCATATATCTGTCCTTCAAGTACGAGAATATAAAAACCAACTTGTACCTTGAAAGGCGAGGTGCCTCCAAAGTGTCCGCTTGATGAAGACATGCCTGTTGTTATCGGCGAGCGTTGAAGGATGTGGGAAAAATTCTCCATCAAGCAACATATTAATAGAATCTTCTACTCCGTCGTTTTTATTTCTTCTTCCATGGGGGGTTTTTTGGGCGCGTGAGAGCGATTTTCCTCAAGAGAGACAAGCTTGACACCCAACTTGTTATACTCAGACCTCGTCGGGGAAATGCGCTAAAAAATGACCAAGAGTAGCATGCTCTGATACCACTGATCTGGATTATTTTCGGCATGAAATGAGAGAGGAGATATAATAAAGAAAATATACAGAGATATATCAAGTATATAAACATAAACACAGAGATACAATAATACACAATTTCTATTAATGAGCGAAATGTACACGATTGTAGAAATACAGAGTGAAAGACTCACTAGAATGGTGGCAGCTTATCTCTAAGAAGAGATGTGACGACCGCTCACATTCACAAGAAGATGATTATTTTTTTTGTTTGTTAATTTGTGCGGGACCTATTGGCTACGCGATTAACCTATGGCTTGAGAAACCGCGACTCGGGGGCATCTAAGCCGTCAAAATCACCCAGGGATCGCACCCGGCCTGAGCCACACCAACCCTTAACATGGTTGGATTTTTTGTCCCCACAGGTTTCGAACCGGTGACTTTAACATCATGGAGTGGCTTAACAACACACTCCGTCACCGACTGTCCTACACCTAGGGGACCCCACAAGAAGATGATTATTATAATGAGTCTCCAAAGGCCTTTTTAACATAAAGAAAATCCAAAACCCTAACCCCAGAAGATGAAAAACCAACAATTTTGTGGACCCCGTTTTGGGTAGTTTTGTGTATCAACTTCCCCGGGGTGTAACTTTGGTATACGATCTCTGTTTTTGGTGCATGATAGCTCATTGGAAAGGTATCAACGAGGAGATTTATTTTTGGGGATCAATCGAAGCATTTTGTTATCGTTGAGGTGCCCGATCATGAAAAAACGTTGTTTAGGCCCTCAAAATGACCCCAGAAGTTTAGGAACTGAAAAACTGCTAAAAATAGTAAATTGCCAACAAACTCTTTTGAGCCAATTGGAATAGGTGGGTGGCCACCGATATCCACCTAGATCATTGGTAAACCTCAGTATTGTAGGCTTTTCACTACTTTGGGAAAAAAGAAAATGAAGTTAGACACATGACTCGAACTCACTTTCACAACTACATTAGGAATAAAAAGTGTGGCGTGGAGAGGGTGTGAATAAGGACTTAACACAACTATAATGATGGAGCCTTATATTAAGAAAATAATACACCCAAGGAAAATGATTCTTGCATTCCATTATTATTTTTTGCTAAAGTGACATGTAAAAGAAACAACCCTTAACATCGCATTATCTAAATCTGAAGCATGGTGACCTCTATTGTATGAATATGAAGGTTACCTATTGATTTAAATTTAATGGCCACTTTATATAGGAGGGAGTGTGAAGGTTAATTATGAATTAAATTTAACATACACTTTATGGTCATTAAACCCTAGGGTATGTGCAATAGCCTACAAGCGACACATAATAAGAAACTTGGGCCTCCACCTAGTGCCAAAATGTCCCAAATGGGGGTGCCTATCCTTTCAACTAAGACATAGTGGGCCAATGTCTTATTGGGGATTTGAACCTGGGAGGGGAGAGTGTGAAACTCACCTCCCAACCATGCGATCTATTTCCCCTCACCCTAGACAAGGAGTAAGTTAATAAGTGGACTCATTTTTTAAAGGAGACTACTTTTTTCTAGTTAGGGATTAACCTCTTTTAACCTAGAACATGGGAATTTCCCCTATCCTATAACTTCTCGATGGTCTTCCCTAACTTGTCATCAATTTCCTCTATCAAAACTTTATTGTCAATTAATGATGTGTAAATTTTCGTGGATATTCCACTGGAACAGTTCACCACAACAAATCTAATAAAATATTGAAATCTTTACTATTACGGTTATTTTTCCTTTAGATCTCAAAATACTTAGTTATTGATTTTTTGTTTATGCATGAAATCAATAAAATGTGAAAAATAAAGAATAGTAACATACAATCACACCATCCACAAATAAACACAAGATATGACTTGGAAACCCAACACGAGAGAAAACCCAACTAGAAGGTGAGGCTACTTGACTCTCTTTTCTCTAGTATAGAAATAATGCAAGTACAAAGAACGAAACTCTCTATGGAGTTGCCTTTGACCCGTGGCCTGTATGGCTTCTACATAATCTCTCCTCCTCTGTTATGCTCATAGAATACCACTCTCTGATGTGTTTCTTAGCTATGGAACAAGATACAATGCAAAAGAATGGAACCCCTTCTCCTCTTGGTGGACCGATATTTAACATAGCCTAATAGCCATCTAGGGATAGGTTTTTTCCTTCCTCAACCTTCACTTGTGATAAAGTTTTGGACCTTCTAGAATGTTCTTAGAAAATCCACTACATGGCTAGCCCCACATGTCTGAGTAATGGAGGATGATGTGGCATCCACTCGCACCATGGTGATCAATATGGTAGGTCAACTTGTGGGAGGCATAACTTTCTCACACATACTCCGATTGACAAATGGTCTGCACCATTAGAAAGGTATTGACGTGTAGAATTAGTAAGGTTTGGCCCAAAAAAAAAGGTCGTTTGATGCCTGTTATCCCCTAGCCTAGGGATAACTAAGGAGATTATGTATCGAGGCCCACAGGTCATAGACATGGAGTACCGAGAGGCATATTGACTTGAGCCTGGCCCTGGAGGGCCCATCTTTATTCTTTAGTGCCTCCACCTTGTCAGTAGCAGCAACATCCATCCCATCGGCTTGGTCCTTCAACAACATTGGGTCTTGATCCATGAGGTAATGAGTCCGGGTATCATGGTATGTGTCACTCTGATTCTCAAAACATTTGAATATGTGCATTTAATTCTTTTTTACTTCTAACGTGTGCTTGGACCTTATGCCTCTCCACTTGTCCACACCCGGGGGGAATGAAAGGATGCCCTAGCATGATGGTTCCCATAGGGTTTGAGTTTCCACTGGATGGGTTCATGAAAGGTCATCGCTTGTTCCCACCATACTTACCACTTTTCATCTTTTTCCCTTTCATCCATCCCATACATTGGTTCGGGCATTGGGTTTTCCAAGCTAGCAAAGGGTTGTACCTTACCTTGTGGGAAGAAGGGGATAAAGGCCCAGAGGGTAAAAGTAGTTGGAAAAAGATAAAATCCAAAAGAAAAAAACCTTCAGATGCTTTGCCCAGGGATCCTCGGGAAAGCAATAAAAGGCTTCTCAGCAAGAAACATAGGGACCCATAAAATAATAAAATCAAGACCTCGTTGGAGGATAGGGGGTCTCATCACGAGCCAACCTATTAGGTCCATGGGCATGTAGTGGTATGACACTATCATTCAGTTGGTCTCCATGCGAGGGTAGTGGCTCTTGGTGGCATAGCCAAGAGAAAGGGGTTCTCATCACGAGCTAACCTTCTCATCTCCGTGAAATGCTTGTGGGTAACATTGTCACCACTGGTCACCACGCCAGGGCAATGTCCCCTAACTAGTCTCTTGAAAGAAAAAGCAATAAGATAAAAAGATAAAAGGCATTGAATGGGCTTGGAAACATTTGCATCCATGACAAGGTGCAACTCACCCTCTTCAGAGGCACCCACATGTAAGCCATACATTCCCTTGTCAATACTGCACCCATTGATCATACATCCCTTACCACCTCATCCACTTACATGGCCTGGATTTGTCTTCAGCTGGAAACATCCCACGTCAAATGAGAATTAGCCCAATAAGACCTCCTAACGTCCCCTCCAAACCTTGCTTGTAGAATAACATAATGTCTTTGAGCACTTGTTTGGGAAAGAAGGGTTTTATGCACATGTTTAAATAACTTGATTATTATATGTGATTGACATTGCTATGATCCCCGTGACTTATGAGCCCATGGAGGGCATACTTGTTGTTGCATGGCCACACCTAACAGACAAGTACACATGGGGAGATGATTAGTTCAGACCTCCATAGGGATAAAATCCCACCAGATGGATGCTGAGACCCCAACCAGGGGCATAGACAGATTAGAGGTTTGCACCAGAGAGAGAGGAGGACGTTCCACCAGAGAGAACCTGGCAGGCCTGGACCCAGGTTTTTTTTCCCCCTCCCACTATGATATAGGCCTTGGAAGGCCCATGACGTCACCTTTGTGACCCTTGATGTCACCCAACGTTTGATGGACACTTTGGAGGCAGTTGTGTGCCAAGTGGCACGTGTGGCTTGATCCAAAGGCCTTGGGAGGCCTAACGTTTTTCTCCTGGAGGCCAACATTGCACTAGAAAGGCCTAACGTCACCCTAAAAGGGCACGGCGTCACCTTTTCTGCTTGATTTAGGGTTTTACTTTGTCCTTTAATGTAAAAACTGGATATTACATGTAAACTAGCGATGTCGACCTTTTTGACCTAATTTTGGTCATTGTAACTGTATAAATAAGAGATTTTCCCTTGAGTATTTTCATCATCTTTCACTCACACAATTGTGAGGTCTGAAATTTGCACCCTAATTAGGGTTACTTGGCTTAAATTTGGTGTGCACTTCTTGAAGGAGGCTTATTTTGGACTATTTTAGCATTTTTCTTAGTGGAAGTGTTCAACTAGGCTATTTGCTAGATGATTCTTGGTGATTGTAAGTAAATTTTCTACAATTCTTCTTCATTTAATGATTATAGTTATATCTATCTTGCATTTATACTAAGATTATGAAATTGCTAGTTTAAAACCCTAGGAGGCTAAAGCACATGTTATTGTCCTTTCCTTAATAACTTTCACCTACTAGATTATGCTAGAAAACTGATTTTCTTGAAGCTTTTGCTAAGGGCCTTGCCATTGCAACACCCTAGCACATTTTGCTTCATCTAAGCCATCATCTACTTCATCTTTGAACTAAAGAAGGAGGAAAATTACTAGGGCCTAGGGTTACCTACTTCCTAGTAGCCATTCCCCCCCTAGGGTTTGGTGATTGAAGCCTTGGGCTACCAACACTTCAATTCTTGACCCCTCTTGTCTCCAGTTCTCTCATTATCATTTGTTCCTTCAAGATTTGTCGTTGCCTAAAAGGACTCCATTTACCCTAAAAAAACATTGATCTAAGCCTTGTTATTGAGTGATTGACAAAAACTACTATCAAAACCTTTACCTTTAGCTCTCTACTAACTACTCCTAACCATATAATAGTCTAATCTACTAACCTATTTGATGTTGTTACTAAATTAAGCTACAACCATCTATTGTAGCACTAAAAGCACCGAAAATCAATTGAAAAGTTGATTAATACACTACCTTATCTGCTTTTGAAAAATGCTAGTACTTTGGTATTGATGAGTAATTATTCTTGGTCATTTTGAACATTTTAAGGCATTTATTATGACGTTATTGTCTTATAAACATTGTTGCTATAAATTTATGTTTGCTTCACCATATATCAACTATTTATTTTATTGATAAAGTCCATGGTTTTATGAAGTACTAACAACAAATTGTACTTGCAAAATATATTTTTTCTTGTTGCTTTGTTCTGGGAAGGTACATCTTAATTCTTCATTACTTCATTGGTTAAAATCCTGAGACTTTCTGATCAATGCAACTTGTGAGAGGGGAGATTTTCATAGAAACTTTAACCTTTTCCTTCTCAAACCCCCAGGTCACAGAGGACGTCTCCCCTAGGCTATCAACCCTAAATAGAAAGAGGTATCTTGTTGAGGTGACAGTGATAGGATAACCTCCTGTTACGCCAATTTGCCTTCCCTAAACCTTATCCTTTGGAATAAGTACAAATTGTGCGATAACAATGCCTCAAAATGGCTCCGGAATATTTCTGACTGTTTTTTGGACCAACATTTCCAAATTTGGACCAGCCGCCGAAATGGCCCTGCAAGCGAATTCCTCCAATTTTTCCACCCAAAAAGTAGTGAGATAGATGATAATTAATATAATGATCCAATTTGGATTATACATTTCCATTGAGGGAGGCTTTTGATCCCCAAAATATTTACTGAATGGGGTGAGGAAATTTTTCCTCTACCTTCTCCCTGGAGTACCATTTTGCTTGGAAGTTGTCCTTTCAACCCAATCTGCCAAGGGTCACGCTGCCCATGTCTTGTAGTTCTGGACTGCTTCTGCAAAATTGTGTCTTCTGCCAACTCTGCCTAAGCGTTTTGTGCTAAATCCTTTATGGAAGGTAGGGCCTTCTCCTCCTCCTGATCCAACATGGAAGGCTCATAGAGTTTGAGATTCTACACATTCACTACTGAGTAAATGCACATGTATGGGGGTAGACTAAGTCTGTAGGAATTATCTCCCACCTTTTCTAATACCTCAAAAGGACCATATCTCATAGCCTTGATCTTCTTACCAAGACCTTGTAGTCTTTCCTTATTCAACTGTAACCATACTTTGTCTCCCACTTTAAATGTTTTCTCAGTTATGTGTCATTCATGTCTAGCCTTGTACTTTTCATGTGACTTCTTCAGTGTCTCATGTACTTGTTAATGGATCTACTTGATCTTCTCAACAATATTTTTTTCCTTTAGAGCATCTCTTGTGTGGTCCTCCCTCACTCCTCCTTGTTGTCCATATACAACATCTAAGGGTGAAGGTGGAAAATATCCAAAGCAAGTTTCAAAAAGGGACTTACCAGTAGAAGTGTGGACTGTTGTGTTATAAGAGTGATGTATATAGATCAAATTGTCATCCCAGGTCTTCAGATGCTTCTTATTTTAACCCCTCAAAATTTTCACCAAAGTCTTGTTGACTATTTATGTCTACCCATTTGTCCGTGGATGGAATGATGTAGACCTCTTCAACTTAGTGTCCATCTTCTCCCACAATGTAGTCCAAAATGCACTGAGAAATCTGATATCCCCATCTGAGATGATGCTCCTTGGTATCCCAAAGTGCACCCAGACTTGTTCAAAGAACTTATCTGTTGCTTCTTGTCCAATGATGGTCTTTTTACAAGGCATGATAATGCACATTTTGTTGAATCTATCAACTACCACATATAGATAGTCATGTCCCTTCTTGGTTGTTGGTAAACATCCCACAAAATCCATGGAAATTATTTCCCAAGGTCGAGTGGGTACATGTAAGGGATGGTATAGACCTTGCTTCCTCTTGTTGGGATTGATGGTACAACAAAGTATACATCCTCTAATATATCGTGCTACATCTTCTTGCATTATGGGCCAATAAACATAGCCCTGTAAGTTGGCAATTGTCTTCCCAACACCAAAATGTCCTACAATCTTGGAGGTGTGAGCCTCTCTGATAAGTTGTAATCATTTGTCCTTAGGAACACAGAGCTTGTCAAGTTTGTGGAGTAAACCATTCTGGAAATGATAGTCAGCCTTTCCATCACCTTCTTCTATATGAATTTGGCTTTGTAGCTGCTGAAACACCTCCTTGAAGTCCTCATATTATGTGTATGCCTCTTTGTATGAATCATGGGTAAAAGGCTCCATGTGCATTAGAGTTCCCAAAGCTATAATCTTAGATGTGGGCGGCCATGAAAGCATGTTTGTCAACTTATTTGTGCTACCCTTCTTATACTTTATGACCAAATGAAATTGTTGTAAAATCCCCATCCACTTGTAATATCTAGTTTGTTGTATCTTACTATGGGCCTACAAGTACTATAATGGTTGGTGATCTATGTGGATGATGGTCTCCTTTCCCATCAGATAGTTTTTCCACTTTTTGACAGCTTGTACCAAGGCATAGAGCTCCTTGTCATAGGCAGGGTAGTTGAGAATTGCCCCATGAAATACTTTAGAATGATAGCAGACGGGCCTTCCTCCCTGCATTAGTACTGCTCCCATGGCATACCCACTTGCCTTTGTCTCCACTTCAAAAGGATTTTGCAAGTTTGGTAGTGTGAGTACTAGTGCTTGAATGATATTTCTTTTCAGGTCATCAAAGCCCTTCTGTTGATTCTTCCCCCACTAGAAACTCTTACTCTTAAGGTTTAAGCTATTATTAGAGTTCTTTGCATTTCAATAGACAACAATAGCATAAGATAGGATCACTGAGAAATACACAATCACAAGAGACACATCATTTATCCTGGGAAACCCTCAAGGGGAAGAAAAGCCAACAAAAAATTCCTTATTATAGATAGCATATACAATGCCAAGAGATAACTCAAACAAATACATAAATTCCTCTCCCAAGAATCTCTCTCTCTCTCTCTCTCTCTCTCTCTCTCTCTCTCTCTCTCCAACTACATATCTGAAACTTGTCTCTTAATGAACAAGTGAGTGTGTGTCTAAGTGAGGCGCTAGTCTCCTTATTTATACAATTCTGGCACATGTGGAAGTGTCTCTTCACTGGTAGGGCCAACTTCTTATTATGCCTATTACAATTATATTTTGACCAATCCGCAAAAGGGGATTTGGTCCTTTACAATAGCCGACATGATCAATCCACAATGGGGATTGATCTAATGAATAATTCCACAATAATAATTATAATACACTTTGCAGTTACATTATTTCAACACTCCCCCTTAACAAGAAAGGTATTCTTCAACAGGATCAGGCGAGAGAGAGGACAACATCATCAACAACATCAGGTGCGTGAGAGGACAACATCATTAATATCATCTTGGAACACTGACTGGCATATCTATAAATCATTGGAATTTTTTCTCATCGACATCATCGTCATTCTCAAAGGAATGAAATCATCATCTGCATCAATATGGATTAGTATAAAACTAATACATCATGATCACAGCGTGAGGCTGGTCACATCATCACAACACGAGGCTGGCTCATCATCACAATACTGGACTGGATTTACGTCATAGCTATCAAGCTGGAAGCACAGTACTCAACTTTCTTTTCGTCACAACAATCAAGATGGAAGCACAATACTAGACTGGCTTTACGTCACAGCTATCAAGCTAGAAGCACAATACTTGTCTTGCTTTTCGTCACAGCAATAAAGCTGGAACCACAATACTCGTCTTTCTTTTTGTCACAACTATAAATCTGGAAGCACAATACTCGTCTTGCTTTTCGTCACAGCTATAAAGCTGGAAGCAAGGTACTAGACTGGCTTTACGTCACAACAATTAAGCTGGAAGCACAGTGCTAGACATATCTCAACACAACAACTAGACTTGCTTTACGTCACAACGGTTAGGCTGGAAGCACAGTACTAGGAACATCTCAACAAAACAACTAGACTGGCTTTACGTCACAACAGTTAAGCTGGAAGCACAGTACTAGGCATATCTCAACACAACAACTAGATTGGATTTATGTCACAACGGTTAAGCTGGAAGAATAGTATTAGATATATCTCATCACAACACTACTCCCCCTTTCGAGGAAGGTCCTTTCGGACTATACCAAGCTTATCTTGAAAGTGCTCAAACTTTACATGAGATAGAGGCTTGGTCAACACATCGACAACATGTTCATCCGTGCTAACGTACTGAAGATTTATGGCTCCTCTCTGAACCATGTCATGGATGTAATGATATCGGATCTCTATGTGCTTCAAATTGTCATGGAATACATGATTCTCTGTCATCTTTATGCAACTTTGTTTTTCACATAGGATCGTGGTTGCTTCCATCTCTAGGTCAAATAGACCAGTCAATAACTTACAAAGCCATATAGCTTCGCAGCTGGCAGAACACACATTAATGTATTCTGCTTCCACTGTACTGAGAGCAATGTTGGATTGCTTCCTACTCTGCCATGAGATCATGGTTGATCCCAAACTGAAAAAACATCCTGAAGTTCTCTTCCTGTCAGAGACACTTCCAGCCCAATCTGAATTAGTGTACCCACTCAATGTGAAATCATGATCTCCATCATAATTGAGACCACAATCTAATGTACCTTTAAGGTACCTCATCACATGTTTTGCAACAACTAGGTGAACATGCCCGAGTTATACCAGAAACTGACTCAATGTATTCATGACAAAACAAATATCTGGTCTGGTGTTCGTTAGGTACATCAGTGATCCAATGATATGTCTATACAGCGTGGCATCAATCAATTATGATGAAGTGTCGACCAATAGCTTCAGCTTCATTTCCATGGGTGTATTCATGGGCTTTCACCCTAACATGTCGAATCTCTTCAGGATTTCGACTACATACTTCCCTTGGTTAAGGAAGATCCTCTTTGGACTATGCCATACCTCAAGATCTAAGAAATAATGCATTAGGCCAAGGTCTTTCATCTCAAATTCTGAGGCGAGCCTCTTCTTACATTCGGTGATGAGCTTTTCTTCCCCAGTTAAGAATAAGTCATCCACATACAACAATAATATCACTGGCTCATCGTTCATAACCTTGAAGTAGAGGTTAGAATCTGCTTTACTCTTGGTAAAGCTCAAGCTCGTCAGGAAGTTGTCTATCCTGCCATACCAAGCTCTAGGAGTTTGCTTCAATCCGTACATAGCCTTCTTCAACATGTAGACATGAGACTTCCTATTTTCAACTTCAAATCCTTGAGGTTTCTCTATATACACTTCTTCTTCGATGACACCATTTAGGAAGGTTATATTTACATCCATCTAGTGTAGCTTCCACTTCATCTTAGCTGCAAGTGTTATGATGGTTATGATCGAAGTGTATGTGGCTACATGAGCGGATGTCTCTTCATAGTTAATGCCTTCCTTTTGAGAAAAGCCACGAGCGACAAATCTTGCTTTATACTTCTCAATACTTCCATCAACAACATGTTTTATTTTGAAGAGCCATTTGGAAGATACCACATCCTTGCTCTTCGGTCTGGGAACTATTTCCCATACATTGTTCTTTATTATGGATTGGTATTCTTCTGTCATAGCATCTGCCCATTCTTTCTTCTGAATGGATTCTTCAAAGCAAGTAGGCTCTTTCTCTAGGAGATCACACATCAAAGCCATATAACTAGAGAATGGCTTAGGTCTCTTCACCTGTCTCGTGGTTCCTTTGGGAACACCATATTTCTCTCCATCTTGAATAAGCTCTCTTGCCCAAGCAGACTTTCTTTTATGGTAGATCGTCATCTTAGGAGGTTCTTGAAATTCTACTATGTCATGATCTTCTAGAATTTCCTCATCAGGGGAAGTTACAACTTCCCTCACTGGTTCTGCAGCTCTGGGAACCTCCCTCACTGATTCTGCAACTCTGGGGATTACAGGTTCCTCTTCATATACTTCTTTAAGCTGGCATCTTCTCGATTTCTTGAGCACTGCATCTTCATCAAAGGTCACATCCATGTTGATCTCGATGTGATGGTGACCTGGTATATAAATCTCGAAGGCCTTGGAGACCTTATAATATCCCACAAATATTCCCTTCTTTCCTGAAGGGTACAACTTGTTTCTTTTCTCTTTCGAAATATGTATAAATACTGGGCAGCCAAATATTTTGAGATGACTTACCTCTGGCTTCTTTCTAGTGAACATCTCTTTTGGGGTCTTGAACCCAAGTGCACTATGGGACAATCAGTTTTGCACATATACGGTTGTCATTGCTTCTTCTGCCCATAAGCACATAGGAAGATCTTGATCATGGATCATGGTCTTCACTGCTTCCATTATTGTTCTGTTCTTTCTTTCAGCGACACCATTTTGTTGAGGATTATAGGGAGTGGTGAGCTCCCTCTTGATCCCAACATCTTTGCAGAATTTCACAAACTCTTTTGAGGTGTATTCTCCTCCATTGTCTGACCTGCGTATCTTGATCTTTCTTTCAGAAAGATTCTCTATCAAGGCTTTGAATTCCTTGAATTTGTTGAACACTTCATCTTTAGATTTCAAAAAATACACCCAGGTCTTACGAGAATAATCATCAATAAATGATACATAGTATACATACCCACTAATGGAGGATGATGGCATTGGGCCACACACATATGAATGAATGAGCTCTAGGGCTCCTTCTACTTTGTTGTCTCTCTTTAGAAAAGGGTTCTTGATGTTCTTCCCTTGTGCACATCCATTGCACACACCTTCATGGTCAACCTTGAGTTATGGTAGACCTGTGACAACTTTGCATACATATGGTAGCGCTTTGTAGTTGATGTGGGCTAATCTTATATGCCAAAGTTCACATGGATTCTCAATAGCATGGGTCATGGAAGCTTCTGAGTGACCCTTTAGCTTGTACACGCCACCTTCTTCTTTTCCAATGATGATTGCTTCTTTTATGGTTTCTCCTTTAGCCCACACAAGAACTTCTCCATCTATAAAGGCAACTCTGAAGCCTTTCTTTTCTAAAGTTGAAATGGAGAGTAGGTTCTTTGTCAAACCTGGTACATAGAGTACGTCCTTCATCTTCATTGAATTTCTTGAATTAAGCTTGTAGTTTGATTCTCCCACTCCCTTGATGGGATATTGGTAATCATCTCCAAGTGTCACTTTCTGAGAAAACTTCTTTTCTGAAAT
>ML792147.1:325048-339498 GCA_009831015.1 Picea engelmannii | reverse complement strand
TGAATTGAATTGAGTTTTAGTAACTATATTCTCGCCTAAAATTTCAAAAAGTTCTTGTCAATTTGTGGCCAAAAAAAAGTCCATTTGTTACCAGATTAGGTTACTCCACCATCACGCAAAAGACGAAATGAGCCACTTGGCCAGCGATATTAGGCATGTTTTTATTAATATGTCATGCGCCGCGTACCTTAAACGGAAGTTGGACTTTTTGACTCTATCAACGTCCTTCTGCTCCTCTTCTCTAAATTGATTTTTCATACACTTTGTTTTGAATCCCAAATCCCGATCTCATTTTCTCACGCAAATTCCAAGCAACTCACACCATTGCCAAACGCATTTATTATAATTTTCAAGGTTTATGTCCACTTTACTTCTCCACATGCCCAACCTCGAAATTTATTATAGTTTTCAAGTTTTATGTCCACTTGACTTCTCCACATGCCCAACCTCGAAATTCTCTCATCAAGTGAGCTCCTCTGATGTCAGAACCCTATTTGTATAACTACCCAATGCAAAATCATTCGGAGCGGTATAGATCCCTCGGGAATAATTCATTCTTCATCTGTTTCAGTTATTATTTTGGTGGGTTGTGAGAAAATGTGCGGTATATTTGCCTACCTTAATTACTGTGTCTCCAGAGAGAGGAGATACATCCTTGAGATTCTCTTCAACGGCTTGAGAAGGCTTGAATACAGAGGCTATGACTCTGCAGGAATTTCAATTGATTCTCACCCAATCAATGAATCCAAGGATGCTGGATGCCAGTCCGGATTTTGCCCCCCTCTGGTGTTTCGCCAGGAGGGCAAGATCGACCAGTTGGTCAGGTCGGTCTATGAAGGTCGGTAAAAGATCCTTTGAAAGCATAGCATACACAGTGCATTGATTTCAATGGTTTTAGGTAGGATATGTTCTGTCAGAGAATTGATTTTGGGAAAATGCATGACTTGCGGTTATTCATATGGGTTAGCTTTAATTTTTAGTGTAATTTAGTTTAAACTTTTCTCTTAAAAAATTGTGATGCAGAGTCGGATGCAGCAGACTTGAATTTGGAGGAGTTATTCACAAACCATGTGGGGATTGCTCATACACGTTGGGCAACCCATGGACCCCCTTCTCCTAGAAACGGCCATCCTCAGTCTTCTGGAAAGGAAAATGAATTTTTAGTTGTTCACAATGGTATCATTACCAATTACATGGTATGCACTTTTTTTTTCTAATGAAAATTGTGGAACTTAGATATATACCAATTGTTTTTTTAAATTTCGATCCAGATCGTGGCCTAGACGAGGGCGATTCAGTGTTTATCTTGCTTGTGTGGGGTACGCTAGATGGATTCCATGGGAACTGCACTAGTGAATACCACTCTTCCAAGTGAAACTTCTGTGCAGACTGATTTATTTTCTGTAATGTTATTTGGGGTAGAAGTAAATTATGGTTAGGTATCTTCATATATTGGTCTCATTCAGAAAGGGTTGCTTTTGCATATTCCAATAATATCCCTTTTAGATACCCTATAGGATGTTTAACAGTTTGTATTCCCGAAAGCCTCCATGAAGGCTAATTGAATCATACCCTACAGGATGGCTAATGGGATGTATTCCCGACACTGATTCCCGAAAGCCTCCGTGGAGGTTAATTGAATCTCATATCTCATGCCCTTCTCCTTATCCTATGATGTAATTGATTTTAGAGATTACCCATTGCAAATTCCAAAAGTCCACTAAAGTACGAGGAAGCCAACAGAACTTTTGGGACCTTTTATGTTTCCTAATATTGATTCTACATTTCCTATTGCTGGTTTCTTTTGACATCTAAAGTGGAAACTATAAGCTGTACTTTGAGATTCCCTTTGCAGTACTGCATATGCAAGAGTCCTTAAGATGTTCTAGGAAGTTAGGAAGTAGAGTCCATAGAAAGGACTTGGAAGGATTTTGTTTTAGTTCTGCAGTGTATGGATCAGAGCAAACTGATTATAAGATCTGAAAATGTCTATAAAATAACTTGCGTGTGGGGTTTCCCTTAAATTTCAAATGGGATTTATTTGATATTTTGCCTTGACTGAGTCATCCAGTGTACTCAGTGTACTTTCTTCATTTTGCATCATTACTGCACTGTCATCTATTTCACTGAAAGATCTAATTCTACTTGTTTCAGCTTCCCAATTCACAGGTTTGAAATTTTATTTTGACCTTCCAATTCCCATTTTTATGTTAACTTATTAAACTGTGTAGTGTTCATATTCTTTTCTGTAAATAATTCTGTAGTAATACTTTTATTCTAAGTAAAAGAAGTAATGCTTGTTTGTTTACAATGTACATAAACATGTAATCGTACCCTCTGTTTACAAAGGATGCCAAAAAGGTCTTGTCAATGTTGGAAGTGACGACATAGACAAATATTAGGTGTGACTATACGGCTTAGTATTAAATCAACCTTATGATGCTCAATTTGGTTTCAATATTCAAAACTCCATTGAAACTGTTTCTACTGCCGTTGTCAGGTTCTGAAGGAGACTCTACTCCGACATGGTTTTGAGTTCGAGTCAGACACTGATACAGAAGTTATTCCAAAGTTGGCAAAGTTCGTCTTTGACAGGCTATCAGAACAAAAGATGAATGATGGAGAAGGTGAATGCTCTTGATTTAGAAAAGAGCTATCTGTGATTAGAAGCATGTCCTTGCAATGCATTCCGTTGATGCAAAGAACAATTGTCTTTTAAGCTTTAAATTGATATATTATTTCTGCTTCATAACGGGGTATTGTCGGCATACTGTTTCTCTCTTTTTTTATTTTTTATCAGCACCTTTTTATATGAGTTTTGTGTGCTTTACTTGGGATTCTGAGTATCTGAATTTCAGCAGGTAGTGAGAATGTTCCCTTTAGCCAAGTTGTTATGGAGGTCATGAGGCAACTCGAAGGAGCCTATGCTCTTATTTTCAAGAGTCCACACTACCCTAATGAGTTGGTTGCATGTAAGCGTGGCAGTCCATTGCTCCTTGGCATTAAGGTCAGTGCTTTGCGCCATAGACATATGCTTGTTCAACATAGGAAACAAACATTACTTTTAATGCAGAGCTTATTCTATAGAAAATAAGCATTGCTTTTTACTGATCAGTATGATCACAACCTTCTTATTATATACATATACTTTAGGAATTGGCAGGGGATGGGAAAGGTGGAGCTGCATTTCACGATGGTAAAGTTAGACTGAAAAAGGAGAATGGAAAGCCCAAAGAATTGTTCTTTGCAAGTGATGCCAATGCATTAATTGAACATACAAGAGAAGTGTTGGTCCTTGAGGATAATGAAGTGGCTCATGTTAAGGTACATCATCTGTTTTGTACAAGTACATTATTGTAATTCTTTTCTCTTTGAAATCTTATCCAAGATTAAAGGTACTGCTTTCAAGATCACAAGATCAGATTACTGGAAGATGAAACTTAATATTCTTTCAATCAATGAAAGTGGCATGTCTTCCATGCTATTTTTTTTAATCCAAGTATCAATTGGTCACTTAGAGACAAATACACGGGAAACATGTGCTTGCATTTGTTAAAATACACAATGTGTCGATGAATTACCACAAATGAATCACACGAATCTGCAATTGTTTTATATGCTTTTGACAGGACGGTAGCGTGTCAGTATTCAAGTTTGATTTTGACAAAGCAAAGAACACTGGGGGATTGCCACGTCCTGCTTCTGTTGANTCTCTTCCTCAGTTTTTCTCTTGATTCTTCTTTCCATTATCAAGTTTTTCATCAGGGGAATTTTATGAGGATTGCAGGCTTATACGAGTCAGATAGCAGTAATGGCTATGTTGGCCCTGGCTGTTGGAGAGGATTCAATTTCCAGTCAATCACGTAGAGAGGCAATTTTAGATGGCCTTTTTGACTTGCCAAGTAAGTTTAGTATGCTTCCTTAAAAAGTACAGATGACGGCACAAGCAGGACATGCATGTACTTCACTTCCATTGCCATTTTTCCATTAAAGCTGTGATTGTATCACTGAAGTTCCTTTTATTTGCTTGTGGATTTTGATGATAGACAAAGTCAGAGAGGTATTGAAGCTGGACGGCGAAATGAAAGAGCTTGCGATGCTATTGATGGGTGAGCAGTCACTACTAATGTTTGGTCGTGGATATAACTATGCCACAGCTTTGGAAGGTGCCTTGAAAGTCAAAGAAGTAGCGCTTATGCACAGTGAAGGAATTCTTGCTGGGGAAATGAAGCATGGCCCTCTAGCACTTGTTGATGAGACACTTCCAATAATTGTCATTGCAACACATGATAATTGTTTCAGGTAATGCCTCTAAACACCATACATGGTCTTCTGACTAATTAGATGTCATAAACTGGTGAACCATAATGTTGACCTTGGTTTATAGTAAATCCTGATGAAAATTTTCATATTTGAACAGCAAGCAACAATCAGTAATTCAACAACTTCAGGCACGTAGAGGGCGTTTGATAGTGATGTGCTCGAAGGGAGAGGCATCCTTGGTATGCCCAAATGGCTGTTGTCGTGTTATTGAAGTTCCTCAAGTACAGGATTGCCTTCAACCTGTCATGAACATTGTACCATTGCAGGTATCTTCATCTGCTTGTAGCTAGAGTTTATGATTTTACTTGCAGATGTATGCATTGTAGATGAACTATATTGTTGAAATGAGTTGTATTTCTCTTTTGGTTTTCAGTATATCTGGAGTAATTAGATATGTGATATTGTTATTTGATGCTAGCTTTTTGTATTTTGGGCAGCTCCTAGCATATCATCTCACTGTTCTTCGTGGTTATGATGTCGATCAACCTCGAAACCTTGCAAAGAGTGTCACGACTGAGTAAAGAGCTGGAACACAGTTGTTATGGTTTAACGTCAATTGCACTTGAAGAAGAACGAAAGAGATTTTTTTCCTTCTTGTTCCTTGGTGTTGAATTGTTGTATGTAACATCTGAATATCGGCACAAATGACACAAGAACCAGACCCAGACATACAGGACCGTGGGTCCTGTTTATGTTTTGCTTCGCCATGTAGGCGATCACTTGATATCTGTTCTTCCAGCTTCCCTTGGCAACTTAGCAATTTTTAGGGAGGGAGGCGTTACAGCCATACTCTGGTCCTGTTGTTTGTAATTAAATATTGAAACATTTCGATTTTTATGGCATGCGAGGCACATTAGGAATATGGTAACCGCATGCATTATATATTTATATATATTCATTCTTTTATGGCTTAAAAAAATGTCGTTTTGTCTCTGTTATGAAATAATTTACAGATGGGATGTTATGTGTTCGAGTCCAACATTTTAATTAGTATCGAATTTCATGTGTTTAATTATGAAAATTTTAGTAGGCAGGAGATTTCGATTGTAAAGGGCAAGTTTGAAGTGCACGATTCCTCTATATAAGATCAATGATTTTGTGGAAATTAATTCAGGATTTTCTTTTCTAATATTGGTATTAATTCACCTTTGCCGATTTTTGCGCAGTCATTTGAACAGGTTGAGGATGATATTAAAAAATAGTAATTATTCAAATTAAAATATATAGATTTATAAGATTCAATAATAATTATCTTTCACAAATATGAAAATATTTGTGGCTCTAGTTTGAGGTTCGATCACGTGGGCTGCTAAACTTTTTGGAAAAGAATAAATTATTATTTGCCCATAAATTAATGTTCTCGTAGAATTGTTTTGACCCTTCAAGGTAGAAGATAAAAGATGTTTCACATGTATAATGTTGATAATTAAAATCGGAAAAACTAAAAGATGTTTCACATGTATAATGTTTATAAATTAAAATGGTATAATGTTTATAAATTAAAATGGGAAAACTAAAAGATGTTTGATAAATTAAAATAAGAAAAAATAAAATAGGAAGGAAAGAAATATTTATATTAAATAAATAAAATAAATAGTTTTAAATTCATTTCAATTTTAAATATTTTATTTATTTTTAATTATATATATATATATATATATTTTATAGTTAGTTTTTATATTTTTATTATGCACAAAAGTTTATAGTTGATGTATTCTATGGCTTGCTATCGATGAAACTAGGCCATAGGGTATGCAAAAATGTCATCATACTATTTTATGAGTTTAATAGCTATTTTTATGATTGTTCTAATGTTATCTATTTGCTTATGCATAGAGATTACAATCCTTTGAATTGTTTGAAGATTATGAACACTAACAACACAAAAAATTATAATAACATGTATATTTTTGGATGATAGTACTTTGATGCGTTTGGGGAGGTGGTTCCTTGAATTGCTTGCTATTAATCATTTTCTATCTATTTGATTTTCTTATTGACCTCAATTGGATTTGAGGGGCCTCCTTTTGAGTTTTGTGGACCTGCCTTTTCCTTCATTTATGTTTCCCCTTTTCCCTGCTTTGTTGAGGCTTTAAACATGACTCCAAAAATATTCCTCCAATGCTTCAAACTTCTTGTCCAACATGTTGATTCTCCTATCCATTTGATCCATCTTGGCTAGGATCTATTGTTGTAGAGTGCTTTGTTCCTTCATAACTTGAGCTAGAAGTGATTTAACAACCAAGTAAAAGTCCTCTACAGGGTCCTCTACCCATCCTATAAGCTCTACCTCAATTTGGACCTTAGTCATTCCCTATTTCCTGGTAATTGAGTTGTTCAATATTTTCCAACTCCTCCTTGGTCTCAAGCTTGAAGTTGGAGTTCCAAAACTGCTATGTTTTACATGCTTCTTTATGCACCCTTGTCATTCTTTTTCTTTCCTTTCTTTGTCTGGAAGTGTCGGAATTCAAGATCCTCTTACCTTTGGAGTCTGAGCCTTTAGGATTCTTAGGGAGGCTATTTCCTCCATTTACCATATCGAGAATAGGTTGGTGCTTTTGGGAGCTGGAAACAACAAAACCACCACAATAATCCCACCCTTTTAAAGAGACCCAGACGGATATTGAGGGACTGGACAAAGGCAAATATGAAAGTGGCAGCAAAGGAAGGCGTAATGAAGAACAACAACAACAAATGAATGAATGAGGAACAACAACGAGACAAACCCCTCCCAAGTGAAGAGATAGACTCCTGCTTAGATAGAGTACTCGCATAAAAGGGAGCTCTGCCTCAGGATTGAACAATCCCCTTGAAGATTGAATCCCCCAATAATGAAAACTATAAGGCAACAAAAACCAATAAAGAAAGATGAACTAACCATCCTTTACAAAGTTTTGATGGGAAGCTCCCCGAGGAGCTATTCAGAGGACTAGGTAGTGCACAAAATAGCATTTTCCTCTAATCTCAAATTCCTCATATTCCTTCTCACCACTGTAATCTCAAATTCCTCATATTCCTTCTCACCACTGTGCCTCCAGGATTGAACAATCCCCTCGAAGATTGAATCCACCAATAATGAAAACTATAAGGCAACAAAAACCAATAAAGAAAGATGAACTAACCATCCTTTACAAAGTTTTGATGGGAAGCTCCCCGAGTAGCTATTCAGAGGACTAGGTAGTGCACAAACTAACATTTTCCTCCAATCTCAAATTCCTCTATTCCTTCCCACCATTGTTGTAAGCCTTGAATTCCCTCTTGGAATCATAATGCCTTGTTTGATTTGAGGTGATGTATGTTCATCATTCGTCTCTCTGGTTGAATTACCCATTAATCTTCACATTAAACTCCATCTATGCATCCACCTCTGTGCATTCATGACTATGGTATCTCCTTAGGATGTGTGCTCCACAAGCTTGTGTTCATTCTGGTACTCTCCTTTGGATGTGTGCTCCACAAACTTGTGTTCATTAGGACAACTATTTCCTTCAGGTTGGCATGAACAATTATTGATGGTGTGTACTTGCCCTTCACCATCGCCCTATGAGTTAAGGTCATGTTCTCATGAGATATCACCCCTTCACAATCGCCCTATGAGTTAAGGTCATGTTCTCATGAGTTAGAATCTAATTTTAACAATATTATTAACTAATACATCAAATTGATGTATAATATTTTTTTTTAACTTTTTTTAACTAATAAATTTTGAATATTTAAAAAAATGATTTTAATTGATTTTTAATTAATTATATATATTGGATAATTACACCGAAGGTGTTCCTATAGGGGAGGTTCTCTTGGAGAACCTCGTCGTCTGTCCAAAGCGTATGAAAAATTGTCACCTGTTTATCAACCAACAATCACGAATCCTCACTTTCCACGTTTTTTCTCTTCACCGACATGGGCCGTCATAATTGTTCTCACGGAGATGTAGGAAAGCTTCGAATTGAATTTGTTCTTTGTGATTTCGCTGCAGTTTCCCCGGATTCGACGTTCTTGTGCGGTAGGTGTTTTTCTGCCAGACGAATTTGGAAAAATGTGGCGATGAAGGCTGGTGTGTCGGAATAAGGCTATTTTAGGAGTCGTTCAACGGTCGGAGGTTTGGCGTTGCGAGGTTCGTGGGAGCAAATGAGTAGGAGAGGGCCTCCAGAACCCTTGGATTTCTTCATCTGGACTTCTGAGGTACTGAGTTGCTTCTTTTTGAAATTTCCATTCCCCGGTTTGCTTTTATTGTGCTGGAATGTTTATAGGAGGAAATTATTTGAAGGAATTACAACAAGGTGAGCTCCATGTACGGTGTTGTGTTGAGTTTTTTTTTCAACCCATATTTACACCGAAGGTGTTTATAAGGGGAGGCTCCTCCCGAGGTTTTGTCGTCTGTCCAAAGCATATGAGAGCTTGACATCTGTTACCATCAGATCAACTAATCATTTCTTTCCACATGTCTTATCCTTCATCCAAGCGGTGGCTTCCAAGCTTCTTCTTCATCATGTCTGCCCTTTGTTTCCTTACAAACCACATGAAGTGATGCCAATTCTCGCTCTGAAACATTTGCTTGTTCATCCTCAGTTTGCTTCAAGGGCCAGGGTAGCAAGAGAGAGCGCCACGATATTGCAGTGTTCATCTCAAACCCTCTGGATGAAGGATTGGGGCACTCTTTTTGTTACATCAGGCCTAATACTAGTGCTACCGATGCAAATTTCTATGAGAATATCAGTTATGTTAAGCTCAATAACATTAGCAACAACAACAACAAGAAGTGTAATGTCCCCAAGGCCGAGCCCAGTTGTAAATCTGATGTATAAAATGAATTGTAAATATGTGTTATAGGCTGGTGAGCCAAGTTTGTATAAGCCGGTGGGCTTATGTGATTGTTAGGCCAGAGAGCCTAAGGGTTGGAGGCCAAGGGCCTGATTTTGTACTTGTATGTATGCAGGACATTGATAAATATAGACACCGCCACGTGCAGACCGACCACGATGAATGAGTGATGGGGGACTGAGCTTCCACAGAGTGGGCAAGGAATTAGGGGCTGGAAGGTGGGAAGAGGGGCTAAGTGTTGAGCCTAAGGGCCAAGCCTAGGGGCTTAAGCATTGGGAATAATATTTTATTATTATTCCAAAAAGCCACATGAATTATGTGAGTGTGACATTTTATCCTAAGTTTTTGGGAAGGACGAGGGACTGCCAAATGGGAAGGAATGCATGCTGAATGGAACACATGCAGTTCCATGGGTGACAAGTGTCATCCTTGGTGCATGCGAATAAAACGGCCAAGATGAGCCGTGAAAGGCTTCCTCACCCATTCCACCCGACTGCCTGAGCGTGTACGGAGCGCTGAGCAGTAGGACCGACTCGAGCTTGCAGAGAACCCTCGTGCTTCCCGGTGAGCCGAAAAGCCTATGTTTGGCTCTGAAAAACCGTGTAAATCCTCTGTTCTGAAAGCCGAGAGGTCTGTGTTCGTTTCTGAAAAGGTCGAGTTCACCCTCTCCATTTTGAGCCGTGGAACCCGTGTAATTCCCTGCGTGGATTGTTTGTCACGCGTTCCCAAGAACCAACATTGTCAGACCTTGCGCCATTGCTAAGCCTGTTTGGGAATCCCATATTTGTTTTTCCGGTTGGTTGTGGTGGCCACGCAGAGCTGGACTGCGCGTGGCTTGCTGGCTAGTGCAAGTTTTGATTGAGCCTGTGTATGACCTCTCTCTAGGTGAGGGAGGTGACTGTTGTTGGAAGAGGCAGGTTGTCAGGCCTGTGAGCAATTCTCTCCAGGTGAGAGAGTTTGCTAGGAAGTGGTTTCTTTCAGAGAGTGTCCAACACCAACTTCGGGCTCTGAGACTTCCTGATCCGGCCTGTTGCAGAGACCTGGAGAGGGAGGTTAGCACCGATGGATTGTGCTTGTGAAGGTGTATACTCCTGGGCTGAACATGCATGTGGGGAATGAGAGTCTGGCAGTAGTGGGCGTAAGATGACATCTTGGGAAGAATCCTTCCGGTTTCCCTGTGCTGTTTTCCCTGTAACCTCGGCCTAGCCTAGGATTCCTTGCCTTGGGGTGGAGCTTAGTCCCAGCTTGGGGGTGACCCATTGCTGAGCTGATGAGCAGTGCGGTCTAAGGCTGTGAGGTTCATGGACGGCCTGCACGTGGTTGGTGGAATCTACCATTGTTTCGAAGATAAGTATCAGATGATGTTTAATCATGTATTCCTGTGTATATCAATTTAATGTTAATACTATTGATTGCTGATTATAGCAGTAAATCTTATGTTTACTCTGAGTTTAATTGAATCTCTTGATTAAATGCATGCTATTACTATAATGTCGGTATGAGCTATGTACAAAGTGGTGTTATAGTTTTATTTAAGAGCGATTAAGCCTTGGTAGCTGAAAGGTGGTGTTACAGGCAATACGCTTCCTCAAAGGTGCACTCTGATGAATGTAGAAGGAGCTCCAAGACGACCATTTTCAAAGCCATATTGGGTGCATCTGTGAGTGCCAATACTTCGACCCCTCTGACTACGACGCCCCCAAATCAGTATAATTATTTTGCATATGTGAAGTATGATAGGGCTACTGCGTTTAAGAGCACAACATCGTTCAGTGCTATTCCCTTGCAGCCCGTGCCTAGGGGGCTGTCGAATTCGGGGCCCCTGGTGAGCAGCGGAGGATTCATTTCTGGGCCTCTGGAGAGGGGATTTCTATCGAGGCCCTTGGAAAGGGGCTTTCTATCGAGGCCTCTGGACATGGGCTACAAATCGGGTCCTATGGATTCCACGGAGCACTCTGGGCCACTTGGATGTAGGTAGAAATTGAGAAGAAACCACTCGGTGTCTAGAGCATTGAAATTTGTGAGCGGACCCTTGAGAAGGTCATGTCAAGAACGATATCGAAGTCTGTAATGTTGTCGGTTTCTCGGAGCCTCAGGGGTTCCTTGGTCAGAAATACCTCTTCGGTGGAAGTAAGAGAATGGGTGAGTGGGGATGTTCCCAGTACGAGTTCCAACGACAATCTCAACTTGGATGACACATCGTCGGATTCATTCGGAAGCGAGAATATTCACTGGGCTCAAGGTAAGGCTGGGGAAGATAGAGTTCATGTTGTAATATCTGAGGAGCATGGCTGGCTCTTTGTGGGTATTTATGATGGCTTCAATGGCCCTGATGCCCCGGATTACCTTCTCAACAATCTCTATACTTCGATTTATAGAGAATTGAGAGGACTGATCTGGGATTGCCCGAGGTTTGACAAACCCAATACAGAAACTGAAGAGTAAACACGAGAGAAAATCAGAAGAATTGCACTTCCAGAACTGTGATCTGGATTCTACAGGATCTGTGACGGTAGAGGAGATTTGCAATGGTGATCAATGCTGCACGTCCTATTCCCATGAGATAGACAATTTAGTGGATAATAACAATTCGTGTCTGAGGCAACAAATGCAAAGATCCCGCAGAGAAAATTGTCGTGGTGATCCTTGCAGATGTGAGGCAATTGCAAGCTCAAAACCTCCAACAGAGAGGACTTTCCAAGGCTATGATAAAACCATAAGCAAAAGCAAGATAAAGCAGATTAAGGGGAGGCTAAAAGGAATGCCAAGAAAATGGAAGGAGAGCCAAAGGAAATGGAAACATGAATGGAATCAAGAAAGGTTGGAGCTTGACAGGGTTCTGAAAGGGGATCTTGACAAAGATCGGCAGGCTGAGGACCAAGAGGGGGGCTTGGATCATTTTGAGGTTCTAAAGGCATTGGCTCGTGCCTTAAGTAAAACAAAGGAAGCCTATGTGGAAATGGCCGAAAGGTTGTTGCAGAAAATCCAGAGCTGGCTTTGATGGGATCTTGTGTGCTTGTAATGTTGATGAAGGGATCTTGTGTGCGTGTGTATGTGATGAATGTTGGGGAAAGTCGGACAATCCTGGCCAAGAAACTAAAGCCTGATCTGGGTGAAATCGCTTCTAAACAACAGGCAGTGGGAGAATCTCGACCCTGCAGGGGCTTGGAACGAATCAGTGAGGAAACCTCACACGATTTGGGGGCCTTTGATGATTGCTCGCATGATATGGATCAGCCAGGGAAAGATGCCAACCTTAGGTGCTGTGCAACTATCCTTGGATCACAATACTGGTGTTGAAGAGGCAAGATGATAACTCTTTTTATTGCCAACATAATAAATTCATTTTAATTCATTTTCATTGTTTTCTATTTTGTTTCAACTTTCCAAGTATTTACCTCTTCAAATTGGCCATCTGAGGCATCTTACTGTCAAACATTATGCATTTTATGATTGACTTGTTTGAGTGGTGTTTCTTCAGGAGGTTTAGAGGATCAAGGCAGAGCATGTAGATGACGTACTGTCTATCATGAATGACTGTGTCAAGGGAACACTTAAGGTCACATGTGCATTTGGTGCAGGTTTCCTCAAGCAAGTTAGAGATTATCCATTCACGAATTTACCCAACTCTCAGTGTTACATCAATCTAGGGTAAACTTTGGTTTCGATTTGTATCAGCTACTTGGGAAGTTAGATTAGCTAAAATATCATCCATTAAGATTTTAAAGAACTATAGGTAAACACACACTGGAATTTGTATAGTCTGCTTATTTTGTTCATAATTTCTAACATTATCAAGTAAAATTATATTTATTTCAATTTCATAGAGCTGCGTTTATGACATTCATCCGTTCAGTTTAAACTTTAACCAACTCTTAGAATCGTATATTATACCCAGTGAAATAGATTGATCACATCATGCTCTTGGTCTGATGGATGCTTATCTTCTTGTGATGGCAGCCAAAATGGAATGGTGCTCTTCTCGAGATGTTTAGAATTGATTTTGTTGGCACCACTCCATACATTACCTGCAAACCTGCTCTTAATCACCATAGGCTGGGCCCTGAAGACCATTTTTTGATACTTTCATCAGATGGCCTTTATCAATATTTTACCAATGAAGAGGTGGTTAACCACGTGGAATGGTTTATGTCATCTTTTCCGGATGGAGATCCTGCCCAACACCTCGTTGAAGAGGTCCTCTTTCGTGCAGCAAAGAAAGCTGGTAAGGAGACTTCAATGCTTAGAAATAGCTTGAAATAAAGTTATTATATAGTGCTATATGGTATACTTGTTTTTCTGAATTACTCAACTGGCATATGGATGCAGGGATGGATTTCCATGAACTTTTAGATATACCTCAAGGAGATCGCCGCAAATATCATGACAATGTTTCTGTGATGGTTGTTTCTTTGGAAGGAAGAATATGGAGATCCTCAATTTAAATAATGTCAGAGTACTAGAGAGTTAAGGTGCTTGCATATAAGAGTTGATTCTTTCGTTTCTTTCGATTTTCTTTGTGTACCATATTTCGAAGCAGAGATTACAGCTTGTAGAGGCCTCTACCGTTGTATCTGATGGAAATGGAAAGCTGCAAGTATTCATTTCTGAAATTTTGCCCTTATTTTGCAATGTTGTTGTTGATAGCTTGGTTTCTTTCTTCCATGAATGCTACATGGAGAATGACACCCCTTTAAAATGATTCATCAACAGCTTCCTTTTCCATTCCATTGGAAAATTACCCATGATGAAAATGAATATATTTTCTGAGAAATCTTAAATTTGCACCAACTCTTTTTTCTGCCAATGTTCATGAAACTGATGAGCATAAAATTGTCAGGATGCCTATACTGCTTATTTAATATCCACATTGGAAGTCGAGTATGATGGGAATACAGCGCTGCAAGGGTGCAAATGAATATGCCTTATGCCTCTTGCAGTGGTAAACTTTGGAGGATTATGTCAGCTAATTGGAAACATTAAACTATATCACGATTACATGCTTTCATAGTTTACGTGGAGTAGTGAAGGATCAGATAAGATGGCAAAACAAAAACTGTTTTGACTGTTACATCGATAAATGCTCTGGGTTTTACCTGTATATATAGAATTGCATCGATTGAGCACTGAAATTTATTTTGTCATAACAAATTGCAACAAAATAGTTGAAAGATTTAAACTTTTAATAACCATATCAGAGTGTCATTAATTCAATGAATTAAATTATCTATGCTGGCAGGAATCAACTACATTTGCAGCGTTTTTCTCCCTTATACTAATTAAGAAGAAAATATTTCCCTTTTCAT
>ML792147.1:244589-324998 GCA_009831015.1 Picea engelmannii | reverse complement strand
AGGGATAAGCTGCTTTCAATTTACCTAGAAGCAAGTTGAGTTCATTGTGCTTGTGGTATTTGGGTCCAGGTGAAATGCTCAGGTGTGGTGGCACATAAGTGTTAGAATGTGAAAGGCCGTAAATCCATTTTTCTATGGAAAAATTGCAGTCACACATTTGCAATTATTGTATGTGGGTATGCAGCAGTAGAGTGATTCATATTTGGAAATATGTAGGAAGAAGATGGACATTTTGAAATATTCAATTTCCATCCAAAAGCAAAATCCCACCATCTTTAAACAATGTAACCACCCCAATTCATTTTGGTGTTTCCTTTCCCCTACTTTAGGGGTATGCTAGTATTATTTAATTTTACGATCTGTATTGATTAGTCCCCGATTTGTTTTGCTCATTTTCTGCAAAATTGTGATCCTTGCTTTTCTTTCTTTGGAATATTTAGGCCTGCTGTTGGCAATTTCTCGCTTAGTATGCTTTCAAATGTCAATTTTGGCATTTTGATGTATTTTTTATACTGCAAATGGTGAAAAAAGATTTAGATCGTTTACGTTTCTGAATGTTGTCAAATTTTGCTATCTTGATGTATCCATTATCTCTTTTGAGTTTTCATGGCTTATGATGCTTTACTTAGCTTTGCTGGAGATGCACTACGCAGACTCCCATTGCGTATTGTATTCATGTACTTTTTCAAGTCACATTGGCCATTTTTGACCACGAGTGGACACCAATATAAAAATCAAATCAAATTGAATTAAATTTGTATATGCTTTCATGAAATTAGGATTTTGTAGACCAATTCCTGGTTTTCCAGATCGCACAAGTTTGTCTGCAGTGCTGGTTTCTGTTGTGTTGTTTTGTGTCAAGCTGCGGTGTCTGTGTTCCCATGGGAAATTAGTTATGTAGCCTTTTGGTTCATAAACGCTGTGTACAAGTGAAGAGCTGTGAAATCTGAAGCAGACACAGTCACCGTTGCCGAGTAATCAGTCCCACCTTTATATTTCGCGCTATCATTCCAAGTGATTATGGGGTGTTCTTGGAGTCCGACCCACTGGCTTGTCTGCAGGAATAGTCACCTTCTCCCTGAGCTGTACATAAAATAAGGAACGAAGAGTTCAGTTTCACAGTATTTAGTCCTTCAAATAAGATTATATTGAGCTTCAGAAAATTTTCAAGATTATAACTATCTAAAGAAAACGTCTCATCACTAATAGTTTCCCCGAATGAAGTCTAAGTTCATCCCGTTGCCTCAGCTTCTGAAAGTTTCATCCAAAATCGTTAATCAGAAATGAAGCTATCGACCCTTTCTCAAAGTTCAACTATAGGTCAATGGATGACAATTTGCGGTTTTTAATGTATGAATCTTTATAAAATCGCCAGACCTGACACCATTGGAGTTTCTGCATGTCAGAAAGTTGAATAAATCGGTATACATTCTAGGAGTTGCTTCTTCTCCATCGTGAACAACAGTGTGTATTTTTTCCTGCAGATGTTGTAATGCTTGATATTTTGTGTTACACTGTTAGTTTTGTGAAGCGTAAGACATTTTTATTTTGAGTTGCATAGCAGAAGATTTATTGAGAAGCCCAACTTGTTCAAGAGATTGGTCCAAATACGAATCAATATGAGGCCAAAGAGTAAGAGTTGACTCGTACTCAAGAAAAACTTGGGAATTTTCAGGAAATGAGAAAATAAAAAAATACACTAAATTTCTGAAAAAAAAGAGATTCTTCTTTAATATGAAAGTTTATAATGTCCACATGATGCATATTTTCCATACTTTTTTTAAAGCACATAAATGATACCACCTACTACAAAACGCCATGGATTTTAGACAACTGACAGGTCTGCTTAGTCTACTGTGAATTCGGGTCAGAAAAATAAGCAAATTGAGTGTTTTCTCTTGTTTTTTTCTGTGTATTTACATAGATAGACGATCGAGTCTGATTGGTTGAGTCAATATGACTCGTTTGACTTGCAAGTCCAAGACTGGGAGGAGCTGGCTCCACTTTATTTCTTCAGAGCACAATCAAATTCAAGAGTCGACTTGGACTTGGAAATTGAAGAGTATTGTAATATCAAGATTCCATTTGTGACCTCCATGGGCATTGAAAAGATACAATAAAATTGAACACAAGATCTGGATTCTGTAGTTCAATTTCTGTAGTTCAATGCATATGAGCAAGTATGCGTTTGTATATAAGCAATGTTTTTCTAATTGTTCTCTTCAGATAAAAGGCCCCAACATTATGTCAGGAAAACATAGAAAAAACATTAAATTACACTGGGTTTCTATTATGAACGTAATTTTATAATTTGAACTGTAACTGAGAAATATGATATGAATCTGCTATCAATTGGGGCTCTATTACCACTATGCACTGAAACCTGCTAAGAGAACTGAAATCTGAAATCTGGAAATAGATCTGAGAATCTGGATACTAAAGCAAATTAGGAAACTAAGAGGGCAATTAACTGCAGCAAAATTCACCAGTTTTTAGGAGTACTAACAGCAAAGAGATGAAATATAGTAACAGTGGCAAAATACTAGAAATTTCTGTGAAAACTGAACACAGAAGAATAACAGAAGTAAATCTTAGCAGGAAATAGAAGTAAATCTTAGCAGGAAATAGTTTGTAGCTGAACATTATATAACCCAGGAAAAAAGTATGTTGAATGGGTGTCAACTTGCGCCAAATCCAACAGCAGCAGAATATCAGAGATACAGTCAGAACTGAACACAGAATTTGAATAACAGATGTATATCTTAGTAGGAAATAGTTTATAGTTGAACATTATATAACCCAGGAAAAAGTATGTTGAATGGACATGAACTCAAGACAAATCCAAGCTAAAAAGGAGGTGTGTTTTTTTGGATGGTTTATGAGTAGCCAATATAGAAACCCTTTAATACCAATTGAAAGAGGTTTCAATTGATTAATCATTAATAGATATTTGGTGGGTGTACGTGATGGAGATGGAGAGGCCAATGCCAAGAAATTCTAAATCGAATAGATCAAAGCTCAAATCGCTGGACGCATCTACTGAAAAATTGTCCAAAAATTCCATCCGTTTGGATCTCCTCCCTTGACTGGAAATCTTCTCGGTGACCAATCCGTTTTGGCACCATGAAGATCGTTTACGTTGTGCATTGTTATGGGCATAGACACGAAATCTCTCAGCCAGTTCGGCTGCGTCACTACATAAGCTGTCAATGGAGAATCGAGAATCTAAAGCTTTCTCGGCCGCAACCAAGAAACTTGAAGACCGTACCTGCAAGGAAATGCACATGAATCCACAGGAAACATTTCTGTTCAAAATGGTAGGGACTATTTTTAATAAGTTGATTTCATATCAATACCATAAAAAAAAAAGTGAAAAGTGAACGCAATAGACATGTTTTCGATATTGATCGATTTTTTTTCTCGCCACAAAAATTAATGCAGATTACAAGACAAAACAACTATAAAGTTTAGAGGAAAAGTAATTAAGTAAATGATTTACAATGTCAACACACAACGTTGGACATCATATAATATGAGAAAGGTTTGAACCCTCTAGATAATCTAACCGTTTCTCTAAACATATATACTTATTCATATACAATATTTATACAAATTCATGATCGTAAGCTCTTTCAATACATCATATAATATGAGAAAGGTTTGAACCTTCTAGATAATCTAACCTTCTCTCTAAACATATATACTTATTCATATACAATATTTATACAAATTCATGATCGTAAGCTCTTTCAATAGCATTCAAAGATTGGAAAAAAGGATCTTATATCTACACATACTCCCTCACGATACACGACCTTTGTGCACCATTTACTAACCCATCAACTTTTATTGTCCTCATTTGTCAATATTTATAATCCCTGTTAGCACATTTAAATATACTTGACGCAATTGAAGATGCAATCAAATTTCAACCCGGCACCAGCTAAGAAGTGTAACTACTACACACAATCAAGAAGTTGGTTTATTAACTCGGTTGTGTGATCGTGTCCATTTTTCTATATAGAGACTCTTGAATGGACAATTTCCATTTGCATTATCAAACCTTTACTCTATCTACATTCTTCTTGATCCGTTTGATAGCTTTGAAGATCAGTTCCACTCAGTTTCATTTGTTCCTTTGCAAACCCGCCTACGTATATCAGGTAGGTCAACAAATTTTACATATATAAATTTGTAATCTTATTTTCTTTCATGGCATCTTTCATTTAAATATATGTGTACAGTTTAATGGAGGCCTTCATCGTCTGTCGAAGGCCTATCAAAATTGACCATCTGACAATCAAATAATCTTATCTCTGCCACGCGTATTCTTCACCGCCTCCAAATTGCGATCTCCCCTTAAGGTCCATTCCTTTCTTGCTCATCAGAGGTTGGCCATCGTGAGTCAATTGATTACACCGAAGGTGTTCTTTTAAGAGGAGATTCCTCTTAGGCCTTCGTCGTCTGTTCGAAGCCTATCGAAACTTGTCATCTATTGCTTCTACACGTATCTTCTCTTCACCGAATCAAAACTTCTACTTCACTGGAAGATCTCTTTCACTGACTCAAAACTCTTACTTCACTAGAAGATCTCTTTCACTGACTCAAAACTCTTACTTCACTGGAAGAGATGAACGCTGACTCAAAACTCCTACTCCTACATCATTAGAGGAGGAGAAAGTTGTGGAAGCATTTTTGGATGACCATGCTCTACAACTTCAACTAGAAGAAGTCATGGTTATCTCTCAAGTCATGGCTTTCTCTCATTCGTCATATACATCTCAATTACAAATTGAAGAGGAAACCGATAACATCTAAATCTCAACTGCAGCTTGCACATGAACCGACAATATCCAAATCTACAAATGTTTCTTCTCCAACACATTCAAATCCAATCAATTCCACTACTCTATCAGAAGATGATACCACCTAGATGCGTATTCATTCTTCATGGCCATTCAATTATGTGTAGGAATGTTAGTTTTTCTTTTACTTTTTGAAATTTCAATTGTGTGGGCATTGTTTCTACTTCTTTTACCCTCGGGATTCATTCGATAAATGCTCGGGAAGGAAAAACATATCGGTTCCCATCGGTTCCCTCGCCCAAAAGGGCAAGAAGGGAAGGGAAGGAAGTAGTTGAAGGAATTGAAGATGCCCCTCTTGTGAAAGAACACTGCAACATCTGTTTAGAAGCCAAATACCCATCTGAGTTTTTCTATGGCATGGTTTGTCCGCACAGGTTTTGTTCTACTTACATGGTCCTGCATATCTGAAACAAATTGCAAGAACAAATAGTGACCACTCATTTCCCTAAGCCCAATTGTAGTGAGTACTTGAGTCCTCAACAATGTCAATTGGCATCTGTTTAGAAGCCAAATACCCATCTGAGTTTTTCGATGGCATGGTTTGTTCACACATGTTTTATTCTACTTACACGGTCTTGCATATCCAAAGCAGGCTGCAAGAAAAAATGGTGACCACTCATTGCCATGAGCCCAATTGCAACGAGTACTTATATCCTCAACAATGTCAATTGATCCTTCCCTAATAAATCCTAGAGGAATGGTGTCTGGCATTAATGGAAGAGGAGATTCCCAGTTCTCAGAGGTTCTATTACCCGTTTAAGGATTGCTCGACACTCTTGTTGAGGGATGTGCTTGAAGTAGGAAGCTCAATTGGAGTAGTTGTTGTTTTTATTAAAAAGAGTCGGAATGTCGTGAATAAAAAGGTTGTTTTGTGCTCACTATAGTGTGCCATGGCATGTGGAGTTGGATTGCTATGATTTGGAGAAATTGTCGTCTTCATAGAAAGAAAGATGATTTGTTTTTCTTAAATACGGCTAAAGAAAAATATTGGAAATGGTGTGGAAAATGCTGACAAAAAAACATTTAGATGTTATCACATGATTTGCAAGTTAGTAAATTAGTAAAATGTATTTTTGTTCAATAAATATAATAAGATTGGTAATGGTGTGGAAAATGCTGACAAAAAATTATTTAGACGTCACATGATTTGCAAGTTAGTAAACTAGTAAAATGTATTTTTGTTCAATAAATATAATTTCCTTCAAGGAGGGATGTTGTGATTTATATTTTGATAAAAACAATTGTTTCAAATTGAAAAATAGTGGTCCTCATAGTACCTTACCTTATTTGTTCTAGACAAAGATAATTGGTTCTACTTATGTTCTGTAATGCCATTCTCTGCATAATGTTGAATAAGGTTGTTGCAATTGTTAAATCCAACGTTCTGTAATGCCATTCTCTGCATAATGTTGGATAAGGTTGTTGCAACTGTTAAATCCAACAGATTCCACAGATTTTAGCCATCCACGTTCAACTTTGTAAAATGCACTACATGTTACCAGCGACTGTTTTAACTTCATATCGCAAAATGTACTACATGTTACCAACTACAGTTTTAACTTCATATGTACAAATATGAAGTACATCAAAAGATTCAATTTAATAAGATTCAATACCTTATTTTCATAAAATCATACCTTATTTTCATAAAGTCTTAATGAAAAAATGTTTAATATGACTCAATACCTTATTTTCATAAGGTCATAATAAAAAAATGCATTTTAGGCATTAGCATAAGATAACCAAACTATGGGATGCATCAAATTATGTAAGTTACAACAATACAATAATTCATTGTTTTCATGATTAGTTTAAAGCTTGAAACAAACACTAGAAGCATAAAAACCTTCAAACAAACAAACACTGGAAGCATACAAACCTTCACACTACACCAACTCACTCGACCTTTTCTTTCATGAATACAACTTGCATGCATGAAAACTTGTTACAACTCCTTAACTTTTGACCAATTTTCAAAAAGAAAAAGAAAGATTATGTTCATCCGACCTTCAAAGTGACTCATGTTTATGCATGAATCATCCCCCCAAAAAAGATTTTTTCCACCAAAACCTTCAAATTACAATAACCCAATACTGAAAGAAGGATTATTTCCGCAAGACCTTTGAATTACAATAACCCAATACTAAAAACTGGTAAAGAAATGAGTTACATGCACTTAAACATTCCAATCACAACAACCTAATCATTTGCATTTTAAGAAAGCCGTTTACAAAGCATTGCATGCTTCAATAGCTTTAGATTTCCACAACCGAATATATATATATATATATATATATATAATTTTAATACAAAACTATTTTATCATCACCTTGTCAAAAGTCATATCTTGGGTTGCTCCGTGTAGTTCTTCCTCTATACAAGAAAAAATTGATTTCCACAACCAAATGCATATATATATATATAAAATTTTAATACAAAACTATTTTATCATCACCTTGTTAAAAGTCATATCTTGGGTTGCTCCTTGTAGTTCTTCCTCTATACAGGAAAAAAAAATTGTAGCCAACTCAGAGAAGAAAAATCCAAAAGAAAGAAAAGAGCCAATGTGGGTGGTTTCAGAAAAAATTGACAACTTGAGCATGAGCAAAGCGGGGACTTCCAAATGAAAACGCTCTTGGATATGAAGACGTTCACGAATAGTTGTCCAACGATACTGACATGAGTGGTTCAAATGCAATTACTAACAACCACACATGTTATCATGATATTGGCCTTTTACACGGAGGGATGGTGCCCGGTTTACGGAGGGATCGTGGGCGGTTTATCAAGCAACGTTTACAATTTCAGCATGGTAATATTTCGACATCTTATTTTTTTCTATATTTTAAATCACTAAAAGACGATAGAATTACTCATTAAAATTACCTGTACTTGCAATACAACCCGTTAATTTTGTTGTTACACGTCCACGCATTTATTTCTTTACTGTGTTTAACATTAAGCTCAATCACTTTTAAAGTTATTATTTCTTAAATCACAATGTTAGTGTTTTTAAATATTAAAAATATTGGCACCAAATTTTAAAGTTATTTGCCTCTTATTATTTGCACCAAACATCGAAGGAGTTTTTGAAGGGTGGTTCTTTTTCATCATGTTGTTTAATTTGTGGTCACATATTTATGATTGTTGTAGGTGGGCATGTAAACTTGGGGCTTTAGATTTGGTGTTACACTATCATTGCAAATATTTTATGAGAAGTAGTATGGAGATGGACCTTTTAAAGCATTCATTTTTTATTCACAAATAAACTTTCATGATATTTAAACAAACAATATAACTATCCCAATTCACTTTGATGTTTCTTTTCCCCTGCTACAGGAGTATGCTAGTTTAATTATCTTTATACAAAATCTCATAAACTAATAATTTTTTTACACCTTATTTAATTGTAAATTGGATAATTGAATCATCTTTACTCAAAATCTATATAACTAATAAAAAATACTCATGATAATGATTTACTTGCATTTGGTTTTTATCTATTATCTATTATATATGTTATATATGGGATAATTTGACCATCTTTACTTAAAATTTGTACAACTAATTAAAATTCTACACCTTAAAATAATTTTTAATTAATTGTAAAGGGATAATTTAATCATCTTTATTCAACATATATTTGATTAATACAAATTTTAATTTTACAATAATTTTTAATGGTTTACAATAATTTTTAAATATTAATATACAAAAGAACTTATTGCCGGAAAGAACTTATTATCAATAAACAATCTTGAAACTATTTTTAAATATTAATATATAAAAAAACTTATTATCAATATCCAATCTTGAAACTTGATTGTATAAGTTCACTGTTTTCAATTTATGCTTATGCAATTCATAGAAAAATATCAATATAATTTGGGAAATAAGAAAGGAGGATGGAAGCAAAGTAAGAAGGTTTCAAGGGATATAATTTGGGAAATAAGAAAGGAGGATGGAAGCAAAGTAAGAAGGTTTCAAGGGATATGAGATATTGGGGTATCCAATTTTCAAAAGATATATAAAGAGCCCTCTAGAGTTAATATGGAAGAGATAATCAAAATGACATCTTACTTCCCTAAGTTTATTGAGTAGGAGAAAACTTAAGAGTTCACAATAGAGGTTTTTAGAGAAGAGTTCAAAGTAGTCTTATAATCCTTTCAAAAAACCAAAATCTCAGGCCCTAGATGGGTTGATAGGGGAGTTGAATTTTGGCTTCTATGAACTAATACATGAGGATATATTGAGGGTGGTTGAAGAGATTAAATCTTAGGGGAAGGCATTAGGCACCATCAATTCTTCCTTTATAGTTTTAGTTTAAAAAAAGGATAATCTTGAATCCTTTAAGGACTTCAGACCAATCTCTTTATGTAATTCAATGTACAAAATATAACTAAAATTATAGAAAACACGTTAAAAAAAAAAGTTTCAGAATCCATTTCTCAAGTATTATTTGGTTTCTTACATGAAAGATATATACTTGATGTAGTAAGGGTAGCTTAGGAAGGGTTGCATTCCATTAGAATTAAGAACAAGGTTTCCAAGGTACTAAAGTTAGATCTCTCCAAGGCATATGGCATGGCGAGTTGGTTGTATTTAGGGATAATACTCATACATATTGGCATAAGTCTTTCGATGTGAATTGAATCATGGGATGTTTGTCACCAATATCATTTGCAGTGTCAATTAATGGATCAACTTCCAAGTTTTTTGCCCCTTCAAGGGGTCTTAGATAGGGATGTCCTATGTCTCCATTCCTCTTTTGGTTAGTAGAAGAGGGCTTCAATAGGGCTATAAAAGAATATAAATGAGGAGCTATATAAGGGATAAAAGTAGCCATGACTCTAATATTGTCTCATTTAATATTTGTGGATGATGTCATCTTGTTTGCTTGAGGCATTGTAAGAGAACTTGATGAAAACTACAAGGAAATATTGGATCTTTACTGAAGAGATACTGGAATGGAACTAAATATTGATAAATCTACAATCTTGTTCAATGGAGTATTAGAGGATCAAGAAAATAGGCCGGCCCAAATTTTAGCCTTCAATGAACCTCCTCTTGATAATGGGCTAAAGTATTTGGGTTTTATATTGAAACCAAATGATTATAAGTTCAAAGATTGGAATTGGTTATATGAGAAGATAGAAAAAAGAGTGTGAAATTGGTGCTATAGATGGCTATCTTGAGGAGGTTGTAGGTTGAGTTTCGTGAAATTAGTACTTGAATTTATTCCGATGTACTACAACTCACTAGCACATATCCCTAATTGAATACGTTGGATAAAAAAAAAGGGAAAATGTTTTAGTTTCTTGTGGATGGGGAAAATAGAAAAAGAAGGCACCACTTTGATTAAGTGGAGCAAGATAGAAGAACCAAAAGAAGTTGGGGGATGGGGCCAAAAAATATTCACAATTTTGACAACCTTTGGTAGTAAAGAGTCTATTGAGACTCTTAAATCATGGAGGCCTACATAATCAGGTAATGATGCAAAATACAATGAACACTTGTCCTTTGAAGATTGGATAAGACTCCCACTAAAATATATATTTGGAACCTCCAATTTCCAATGGTCTAAGGCTCTAATAAAAGCCTTCCCTCTTGTTGGGAATTGGTTAGCATGGATAGTAGGAAATGGGGCCAGAGTAAGAATAGAGGGAGACCCTTGGGTAGGTTGTGCAAGTCATCATACATTATTAGAAGAATTGACTAATTACTTAAAAACACAAGGTATCTATCACTTGGAAGATGTAGCAGATCTAGAGCTCTCTTTAATTTGTCATCAAGGTTGGGAAAAGGCAGATAGTTTGGGTCTTTAAGGAGAAGAAGCTATAAAGTGGAATAATTATGTGAAAAAACTCTAGTGGAGCACCATGAGGTTAAGAGATGATGAAGAGGAGATAATATGGTTGAAAAATATCTCTTTAGGAAGATTTACTACACACTTTGGATATAAAGCAATGTTTTAGAGGAGGACCAAGTCAAACATGTATGGTGGTGGAAACCCATATGGAAGATAAATACCCCCATGAAAACCAAAATTTTATTATATTTAACACTTTCCAATAAAGTTTTGACTTGGGAAGTATGCAAGAAAAGAGCATGGCAAGGCCTATGTAGATGTGTTTTGTGTAAACAAGACAATAAAACTATACATAATTTATTAGTACATTGTCCATTCACCAAAGAGGTATGGTAAGAATCTTTGAGATTGGTAGGAGGACAAGGTTCACGACAATGAGCTACAATGGTATAATGTTGGGGGAATTGGTTTAATGAAAAGACTTTGAAAGTTCATAGGGCCTTGCCTTGCATAGTCTCACAGACCCTTTAGCTAGCTAGAGACGATATGCTTTTTCAAAATAAGGACACCTGTTCTTTTAGGTCATGCGTCAAATTAGATTTAATTACGAGGGAATTCAGAAACCTAGATCTGAAAAGTCTTGAAGTGTAACCATAAACCCAACTTTGATGGAACATGACAAGGGAGACCTAGGATTTGTGGGGTAGTTGGAGTCCTATTTTTGAATGAAAAGTATATACTTCTCTTTAAAGATGTAATGGGGGAAGGGACAAATAATTTGGTGGAGATGAACTCATTGTGGATGATGGGTGAGGTTGGCAATAAAGAAAGGGACTCTCCAAATTTAGATTCTAGGAGACTCAAAATTAGTCATTGATTGGATCAATGGTGAAAGTAATCTTTAGAATCTGAATCTCACTAGTTTATTGAAAAATCAAGGATCTAAAAAGAAAATCCATAAAAATTCTTTTCAACATATATAAAGAGAACTAAATGCCTGGGATGATGAATTGTCTAAGCAAGCTTTAATTTTGAATGGTAGGTACAATCTCAACGAAGTAGTAGGTTCCTAGTATCCAACTATTCTTATATCATTGAATGATTGATATAGGTGGATCTTAGTTATATATCTAAGGCCCTAATTTAAAGAGATTTAGAAACTTTTTTATTGTCTTTTGTTGCATTAGAAGTCCCCAAATAAAGTTTTTTTTTGTTAATAGAATATAAGCCAATTTTAATGCTTTTTGAGAGACAAATATTTGGGAAACAATTCAACAAGAATATTCAAAGATAATAGACATGAAGGGTTGAGGTAATAGACATAAAAAGGTTAAGCTATTGGAATGATAAAAGTCCAAAATTTTTTAATATAAAAAAGTTTTTTTTAATAAAAGCTTAAAAATTATATTTTTATAATTTTTCCTTAGGACATTTAAATAATATTTTTTTAAGACATTTAAATAATATTTTTTAATACTATCAAGTTCAGTGTTTAGCACAACACTCCTTTTACCATTTAAATTTTGGTTATTATTAATCCTCACATAACGATGAAAGAAACACCCACTATTTAAGTTCTCCCTCTGATAGCCATAAAAGGTTATTATTGTGACCTTTGGATGTTATACTACCAACTTTAATATCTAATATAACAACCCTTTTATCATTTAAATTTTGGTTATTATTATGCCTCACATAACGATGAAAGAAACATTCACTATTTAAATTCTCCCTTTGATAGCCATAAAAGGAAGAAATATCCATTATTATGTATGTACGTTTATATGATTCAGTGGAAGATATTAACGTCTATGATTATATATGTATATATTTTTATGGAATGTAATATTTCAGGAAATTGTTTACGTACTTTTTCTCATTCTAAGGATGGTATCTGAGGTAAACTAGCTAATTGAAAATTTTGAAACCCTAACTTGGTAGGAATATCAAGTGAGGCCCAATAATATCCATAAATACAACCAACCTAGGGACTTGACCCTGTGACCTCTTACTTGTAATTCATAGCACTTAATCACTCGAACTAACCCACTGGGCTCTTGGCACCCATGTATATAATGGTGATCATATTATTATATAATATATTTTATTGTTATTGTTGCAACTATATTATTATAACCTTATACCTCAGATGAAATTTGTGGGCAAGTGCGCACTGAGATGCCCAAATAAATTTTGGTCCTTGAAATTTGTGCACCCTTTATATTTGCATTAAAACCTTATAAAATTAACATATTCACTATCCATTAAACTCTAAAAAGTGTTAAAAAACTTTGATGTACACTTTTATTAAAATCTACTAGACCAATTAGCACCAAATTTTATCCCAAAAAAAATGGAGCCAAACTTTTGTGTTAGATGGTGTTTACATAGATCCCACACATGTATATGCTAGTCAAAACCATTTGAGCACACATTTGTGTGAGGAGCGAGACTAATTGAGGAAACTCTTTATAACTTCTACCATCCTTGAGAACTATCAGTTCCCACTACCCAATAATTAACCTTAAAACCCTATACATTAACTCTTACTCCTAAATCCAAAACTCACCCCTTAACCCTCCACTCTATATGTTGAACTCTCAACCCACCACCCTTAACACTATACCCTAAAGCATTATCCCCTAAGCCTCAAGACTTTACATCGAACCCTTAACCCAAACCATTGACATTTAATCTTCAAACCTAAACACTATACCCTTAACCCATAACTTTAGTCTCAACAATAAACCCTTATTTGTTGACCATTTATCCTTACCCCGAAAGCCTTATCCTTAACCCTTAACCCCCAACCTTAGCCTTTAGCCCCAAACCCTTCACGCTTATTCCTTATCCCAAACCTAACCCTTAACCCTCAACACTATATCTTAAATCCTTGGGTGGTCACTTAGTAAAAAATGTTTAAAACACAGGGGTGGCAGGTGCGGGGGGGTGATCTATTCCCCAGGAGGTCAACTAAGTCTATCCATCTCTTGGAGTATTGGAGAGGCAACTAATAACCAAGTTGAGGCCTATGATACTTTTAAAGGCTTGGGTCTAGCCCAAAACCAAGGCATTAAAGACATAAGCATTCTTGGCGATTCGTGGATGATCATTAATCTAATTAGAAAACGAGCCCCGCCTCAAGACATGAAGCTCAAAAATATCATGGTAAGGTTCTTCAAGAAATAGAAGCCTTTGAATCCTTCCAGGCCTTCCATATTCTCAGAATTAACAATTCTCAGGAAGACTGTCAAGCTAACTTAACAACAAAGACGCCATGTGAAGAAATCTGAATTGTTGGTAGGAAAGACCACCACCCTATTCCTTAATGAAGTCCTCCAAGTTTTTGGAACTCATTTGGGTTGTTAGTTTATGGTGGGTCCCAAACAGAGCAATTCACAGTATGCAATGGTTGTTCAATTATGGTATCCATAAGGAGAATATCAACAATTTCGAAGAGTTGGGACTTAGAGATACTGTTGAAATATTGTAACTGCAAAGAGTATTCTTATTATTATTGATATATTATTCATAGGATCAATCCCCATTGTGGATTGATGCTGTGTCTCTTGTGATTGTGTATTTCTCAGTGATCTTGGATTATGCTATTGTTATCTAATGAAATGCAAACATCTATAATAATGGCTTAAACATTATCATGGAATCAGAGCCAAGCTGAAGGAAGCATCTTTCGCAAGTGAAAAACGTCACTGTTACCGTACATGAAAATTAGGGCTTTTTGATGGTGGAGCTTTTTAGCCCCAAAACTATCTAGAAAGTTTCGCCCTCCCCTAAGGATCAATTTGGCATCATCAGCGCACCTTTTCAGTGGCTGGATCTCTTGGAAAGTGAAACCCTAGTTTCACAAAGTACTAGAAAACCAGTACCAGAAGTACCAGAGTACCTGAGGTACCAGAAGCACTAGTCCAAAAATCCGCAGATCAAGTTTGAGGGGGTAAAAGTTGGATTTTCGAAATTCTGACTACACCAGCATATTTGCCTCAGCTTAGTGCATCTATTCCCTGAATCAGAATTCCAAAATTTGAAGTTTGAAAAATTAGGGTTTCCTCATAAAACCCTAAGTTGTAGTTGTAGTTGCAGTCTCAGAACCAGTTGCAGTAGTAGCCGTAGTCACCCCTGAAGTTTTTTAAAGAGTTGGTAATGATTACCACTGCTACCAGATGGAGCCACTACCTGCAAATGCCATCAGAGGTATGTACTCACATATGTTTAATGGTTAAACCCTAAAGAGTATTTGCAGGAGAAGGGATCTCTTGCCATAGATTCAGAAGGATCTCAAGATCCAACACATTTAGAAGAATGATGCAACCCAGGTGTGATTATTCTGATATGCATTTATTTGTCATGACATTATCTTGATCAATGTTGCTTGTTGACGCTATGATCAAATTATTAGAAGGATTAAAATTTGATCATAGAGCTTATCCTCTAACCTAACCTTCTGTCAAGATAGCGTATTGTCTCAGTACAATAGACAGGTTGAAGAAAGCACTCATCATATTGAGTGAAGGAGACCTGGAAGAAAAACAAGCACTCATTTTTGAGGACAAGGCTCCAGGTTTGATTAATCAAGATTAATAAGATTCAAAGGTACACATGACAAATTGATGACTATAGATGAGATAACAGTCGTCGTAAAATATTATACTTGATAGCATGTGAGCATATAGAAGTAAATGCTTTGCCTGATATAACTAACATCTCCTCTAGGAGAAACCTTGTGTGTTAGTTCCAGGTTACCATGGAAGAATGCTTGGTCACAACACTATGAGAGTGTTGACCTCATTTTGTCAACACTCAGAAGTTGCCATGACCCACACCATTGAAGAATCCATGTGAACTTTGGCATAGAAGATTAGCTCACATCAACTACAAGGCGCTACCATACATATGCAAAGCAGTCACAGGTTTACTAGAACTCAAAGGTGACCATGAAGGCGTATGCAATGGATGTGCACAAGGGAAGAATATCAAGAACCCTTTTCCGAAGCGGGATAACAAGACAAAAGGAGTCCTAGAACTCATCCATTCAGATGTGTGTGGCCCAATGCCATCATCCTCCATTAGTGGGTATGTATACTATGTATCATTCATTAATGATTATTCTTGTAAAGACCTGGATATATTTGAAGTGTTCAACAAGTTCAAGGAATTCAAAACCTTGATAGAGAACCTTTTTGTAAGGAAGATTAAGATACTCAGGTCAGATAATAGAGGAGAATATACCTCAAAAGAGTTTGTGAACTTCTGTAAAGATGTTGAGATCAAGAGGATCCCCAACAAAACAGTGTAGCTGAACGGAAGAACAGAACCATACTGGAAGCTGTGAAGACTATGATCCATGATCAAGATCTTCCTATGTGCTTATGGGCAGAAGCAACAATGGCAGTTGTTTATGTGCATAACCGATTGGGCTCAAGACACCGGAAGAGATGTTCACCGGAAAGAAGCCAGAGGTAAGCCATCTCAAAATATTTGGCTGTCTAGTGTTTATTCATATACCTAAAGAAAAGAGAAACAATCTGGACCCTTCAGGAAAGAAGGGAATATTTGTGGGATACTATGAGGTCTCCAAGGCCTTCAAAATCTATATACTAGGTCAACATCACATTGAGATCAACAAGGATGTGACCTTTGATGAAGATGCAGTGCTCAAGAAATCTAAACTGTGTCAGCTTAAAGAGGTATATGAAGAGGAACCTGTAATCCCCAATACTGCAATGAGGGAGGTTCCTAGAGCTGCAGAACCAGTGAGGGAAGTCGTAACTTCCCCTGATGAGGAACTTCTAGAAGACCATGATATAGTAGAAGTACCTCCTCAGATGACGATCCTCCATAAAAGAAAGCCAGCTTAGGCTAGAGAGCTTATTCAAGATGGAGAGAAGTACGGTGTTCCCGAAGGAACTACGAGACAGGTGAAAAGACCAAAGCTATTCTCCAGTTATACGACTTTGATGTGTGATCTCCTAGAAGAGGAGCCTACCTGTTTTGAAGAAGCCATTCAAAGGAAAGAATGGGCAGATGCCATGATAGAGGAATACCAATCCATAATGAAGAATGAAGTATGAGAAATAGTTCCCAGACCAAAGAATAAATATGCGGCATCCTACAGATGACTCTTCAAAATAAAACATGCTACTGATGGAAGTATTGAGAAGTATAAAGCAAGATTTGTCGCTCGTGGATTTTCCTAGAAGGAAGGCATTGACTATGAAGAGACATTCGCTCCTATGGCCAGATACACTTCGATCAGGACCATCATAGCTCTTGCAGCTAAGATGAAGTGGAAGCTGCACCAGACGGACGTGAAGACAACTTTTCTAAACAGTGTCATCGAAGAGGAAGTGTATATATAGCAACCTCAAGGATTTGAGGTTGAAGACATGAAGTCTCATGTCTGCGTATTGAAGAAAGCCTTATACGTATTGAAACAAGATCCTAGAGCTTGGTATGGCCGTATAGACAATTTCTTGACGAGCTTAGGCTTTACCAAGAGTAAAGTAGACTCAAATCTCTACTTCAAAATTATGAATAATGAGCCAATAATCTTACTGCTATATGTGGATGACTTATTCTTAATTGGAGAAGAAAAACTCACCACTGAATGTAAAAAGAGACTTGCCTCAGAATTTGAAATGAAAGACCTTGGCCTAATGCATTATTTCTTAGGTTTTGAGGTATGGCAGAGTCCTGAGAGGATCTTCCTTAACCAAGGGAAGTACACAGTCAAAATCTTAAAGAGATTCGACATGCTGGAATGCAAGTCCATGAATACACCCATGGAAGCGAAGCTGAAGCTGCTGGTCGATACGTCGTCAGAATTAATTGATGCCACACTGTATAAACAGATTATTGGATCGCTGATGTATCTGACAAACACTAGACTAGACATTTGTTTTGCTGTGAACACCTTGAGTCAATTTCTGGTAGAACCTAGACGTGTTCACTTAGTGGCTGCAAAACATGTGATGAGGTACCTAAAAGGTACAATAGATTATGGTCTCAGCTATGATGGAGATCATAATTTCACATTGAGTGGATATACTGATGCAGATTGGGCAGGAAGTGTTTCTGATAGGAAAATTACTTCAGGATGTTGTTTCAGTTTGGGATCAGCTATGATCTCGTGGCAGAGTAGGAAGCAATCTAGTATTGCTCTCAGCACATCGGAAGCTGAATACATTGTTGCATGTTCTTCTAGCTGCGAAGCTGTATGGCTTCGAAAGTTGTTGACTTACCTATTTGACTTGGAGATGAGAGCAACCGTGATTCTATGTGACAACCAGAGCTGCATAAAGATGACAGAGAATCCTGTATTCCACGACAGGTCGAAGCACATAGAGATCCACTATCATTACATCCGCGACATGGTACAAAGGGGAGCCTTGAAGCTCCAGTACATTAGCACGGATGAACAGGTTGCTGACATGTTGACCAAGCCCCTATCTCGTGTGAAGTTTGAGTACTTCCGAGATAAGCTTGGCATAGTCCGAAAGGACCTTCCTCGAAAGGGGGAGTAGTTGTTGTGATGAGATATTCCCTGCTTCCAACCTTATGGTTGTGACGTAAAGCAGGACGTATACCTTGCTTCTAACCTAGTTGTCAGACGTAAAGCAAGATGTGATGTGTTCCTTTCTTCTGACCTCGTTGTTAGACGTAAAGCAAGATGAGATGTGTTCCTTGCTTCTGACCTAGTTGTCATACGTAAAGCAAGATGTTCCTTGCTTTTGACCTCGTTGTCATACGTAAAACAAGATGAGATGTGTTCCTTGCTTCTGACCTAGTTGTCATACGTAAAGCAAGATGTTCCTTGCTTCTGACCTCGTTGTCAGACGTAAAGAAAGATGAGATGTGTTCCTTGCTTCTGACCTAGTTGTCAGACGTAAAACAAGATGTTCCTTGCTTCTGACCTCGTTGTCAAATGTAAAGCAAGATGAGATGTGTTCCTTACTTCTGACCTAGTTGTCAGACGTAAAGCAAGATGTTCCTTGCTTCTGACCGAGTTGTCAGACGTAAAGCAAGATGAGATGTGTTCCTTACTTCTGACCTAGTTGTCAGATGTAAAGAAAGATGTTCCTTGCTTCTGACCGAGTTGTCAGATGTAAAGCAAGAAGAGATGTTCCTTGCTTCTGACTGAGTTGTCAGACGTAAAGCAAGATGAGACGATCCTTGCTTCTGACCAAGATGTCAGACATAAAGCAAGTGGATATGATGAGACTAGTATTGAGCTTCCGGCTAGATAGCTGTGACGTAAATCCAGTCTAGTATCCTGCTTCCAACTTGATGGTTGTGACGTAAAGCAGGACAAGTATCTTGCTTCCAGCTTGAGTGCTGTGACGTAAAGCAAGATGATGAGAGACTAGTACTGAGCTTCCAGCTAGAGAGCTGTGACGTAAAGCTAGTCTAGTATCCTGCTTTCAACTTGATGGTTGTGACGTAAAGCAGGATGAGTATCTTGCTTCCAGCTTAAGTGTTGTGACGTAAAGCAAGACGATGAGATGAGACAAGTACTGAGCTTCCAGCCTAACAACTGTGACGTAAAGCCTGTCTTGTATTATGATGAGACAGCCTTGTGCTGTGATGATGATGATGTATCAGTTTTTATACTAATACATATTGATGCAGATGATGATGGCATTCCTTTGAGAATGATGATGCTGTCGATGAAGAAAACTTTCGATGATTTATAGATACGCCAGCCAAGATGATATTGATGATGTTGTCCTCCCACCTGATGCTGTTGATGATGCTGTCCTCTCTATCTCGCATGATGCTGCTGAAGAATACCCTTTTTGTTAAGGGGGATTGTTGAAATATTGTAACTGCAAAGAGTATTCTTATTATTATTGATATATTATTCATAGGATCAATTCCCATTGTGGATTGATCATGTTGGTTATTGTAATAGGACCAAATCCCCTTTTGCGGATTGGTCAAAAGACAATTCTAATAGGAAGAATAAGAAGTCGGTCCCAACAGTTATTAAACAGACCCAGAAATATAATAAAAGTGGGTTTACCCACCCAGGTTGAGAAGTTGGCCCTGCAAGTGAAGAGACACTTCACACGTGCCAGACTTGTATAAATAAAAGAGGTTAGCGCCTCATTTGGACACAACTAACTTGCTCAGTTTGAGAGACAAGTTCTGATTTGTTACCGGCAAAGGAGAAGAGATAGTGGCGCATATCTTGGAGAGGACTTTTTGTTTTAGCATATAGATCTCTTGGCATTGTATTGGCTATCTATATTAAGGAAGTTTTGCTGGGTTTTCTTCCCTAGAGGGTTTCCTAGGATAAATGCTGTGTCTCTTGTGATTGTGTATTTCTCAGTGATCTTGGATTATGCTATTGTTATCTAATGAAATGCAAACATCTATAATAATGGCTTAAACATTAACATATACTACCAGTTTTTCAAGAACGGTTTGCCTAGGAACTTCACAAAGACATAAAAAGACTATAATGGCAAACAAAAGGACCAATGCAGAGCGTTGGCACATAGAGTTGTAGGAGGAGCGTGAGGAAATGGTTAACCAGTTGAACATTCTCCATCTTAGGCTCAATGAAGCGTCTATACATTGGTAATCCACCATAGAAATTTTGGTAGAACAAAGGCATGGATTTCAACAATTGAAGGATGAAGTGGAAGCGATTCGATCAGAAGTGGTTGAGTTGCGCTCTCAACCTATCTCTCTAGTACAGTTGCCTTCTGCCTCAGACATCTCAGATGGGGCATTGTCCCCTGCCCAGCCTAGACATGTGGCTGATTTGAATTTATCACCGCCTCCTCATGAAGAGGCATCAGACACCCAAACGCCTGCTAATTAGTTAAGTCCATGCTATGTATTTTTGCTTTGATTCCGAGAGTCTTTTACATGCAATACAGTCGATTTTCTAGTTTTTTGAAATCCATGTATGTATTAAAGGGTTGTTTTGAAAACACTGGCAGTATCCAGCCAGTTTTTTCCTCTGCTCTGGCTCTATCAGAAGATTGTAAAAACTTCTCTTGTGATGTTCTACACAAGCTTTTTGAATAAGAATATTTCCTAGTTTCCTTAAAAAAAAAGTTTAAAACAATTGCATTCATGGAGTTATGAAAAATACCCCTACTTTGTGTTGATTTTTCTAATTTCCAGTTCTGATAATTATTACCTTATTTTAATTATTTTTTTATGTAAAATGTAAAAAGCGGTCATTGGGGATTTTGTATAGGGGTATGAGTACTCAAATCATATGGTTCATAAACCGCTACACGGTTGGACCAAGTCTCAACTCACTTGGACAAGTTTTTCTAGGCCATTGTCCATGAGTAGTCCAAGTCGGTCAAAAATCAACATGTAATTGGTGTTGATGAATGCAGCTATGTGAGACATTCTCCAGCTTACAAACCTGTGAGATGTGGATCATTGCAACTATGTGAGTCTTTCTCTCAGCTTACAAACCTGAGAGAAAGCCCCTAAGAAGGGTACCTGGTTCCTGCCCGAGACAGAGCTAGGAACGTAGAGATGACCTCCTCCATTCATAGAGTTGAGAAGAACTCCAAATGATTATCTAGTGTGAAAGACGATCTATTGAGTTAGACGTGCCTGTGGCTGAGCACAAGGTGAACGTGTGAAATCCCAAAGTGCTAGGTGCATCGTCATGTGAACAGAAATGAAGATGATGTATTAGCCTCCTCTGAGCAACAGAGTTGACGAGAAGACTCCAGATGATTCTTCTGTGTCAGGCAGTGGGAAAGAAGATCTGTAGAGTGGACGTGCCTGTGGATGAGCATAGGTGAACGTGTGAAGATCTGGTTCTTCTGTGTAATGTAGTGAACCAGAGATATGACATCCCTATGGATGTGCCCCTAGTGAATGGACACTAGTGGGTGTATCAGATCCTTTGCTATATATATTGTTCAAGAGTCAGACCTGCATGCAACCCTAATTGTTATGTAAAGGGTACAGATCGACCCCACCTTAATGTGATTAATAATAAATGTAAAAGATAATTAATCTGGTTAATAATAATAATAATAATAATAATAATTATATTGTGACTTAGTGAGGTCGACCCTGTTGAGCCAATAGACACATCTATTGATATGACAAGTCTAATATAAGTAAAGGAAGATTCCCCATTGTGGAATCATATCTTTCTTGTGAGTTTGGAAATTTCAGCAAGTACACTTCTTTGGGAAAAGTGCGCACCTCTCTTGGGTGCTAGAGTTCTAGGGTTTGAAGCACCCTCTTGTGTGCTAGGGTTTATCTTGGTGGTGAAGGTCTTTCTCTTGAAGAATATAGAAAAGGATTTCCCTGGGTTTTCTTCACTTATTGAGAAGGGTTTCCCAGGATACATCTTGTGTTCTTGTGCATGGTGCTTCTTCTTGTGATCTTGGTTGCTGCAACATTTATGGTTATGGTTAAATGATAAAATGGAATGAACTTCATGCTTAACCTAACTTATTGAAAAATCAACATGGTATCAGAGCATAGGTATTGAAAGAACCCATTGCAGAAGCATCCACCAAGTCTTAGTTCACCTTTTGCAGAATCGTACGACCCTTCTAGGGTTTCCAGAAAATTTCGTACGACCTCCTTTTCAGTGGTGATTCAGTCCTTAATACTTGGACGTTGGAACTAATTTTGGCATAGAAGAGTACAACCTCTTCCAACGCATCTCTGGAAGCTCTAAAAACAAAATTTCAAGAAATTTTGATTTTTAGCCCTAGGGTTTCTAGGGTGCTGAAAATTCCTGCAAAATATTAATTTTGGGTTTCTGAAGAAACGTTTCCTGAATCAGCAAGCATCTCTGTGATACTATCAAATTGATTGTTGGCAGTCATAAGTCCAATATAATCCAAGGTTGCTAATTCAACCTAATCATTAAGTTTTCAAAATCCAGTCGACAAGTATTTGAAGAAACCAATCAAATGAAGAACAAAGCATTAGTAGAATCTAGGCTTGATGGAGCAAACAACTTCAGCCCCTGGAAATCAAAGCTTCTAGTCACTCTTGAAGAAGATAACCTCTTGGACGTGACAACTAAAAATCCACCAGCCACAACTACAGATATGGAGAAGATGATAAGAAAGGAAGAAGATGTCAAAGCAAGAAAATTAACCATCTACTCAGTAAGAGATCACCTCTTGCCTCATATTGCCAATCTGAAGACAACCTATGATATGTATGAAGCTTTAAAAGGAATGTTTGAAAGTGACAACACTCTCAGATATCTTACCTTAAAGAGCCAACTTCAAAGTACCAAGATGTCGAAGGGTGACACAGTTGCACTCTTCTTTATGAAGTTATCAGAGATTAAAGAACAACCAAAGACCATTGGGGAAATCATGTTTGATAGATAACTTGTCTTAACCACTCTCTAGAATCTTCCAAAATCATGGGATCCTTTCATTCAGAGTATCAGTGGAAGAGAAGCCCTACCAACCTTTGATCGTCTATGGACAGATTACACTCAAGAAGAACTTAGACTTAGAAATAGAGGAGTGGAAGATTCTTCAGAAGAAAATCATGCTCTTGCACTTCATACCAAGAAGGGAGGAAAATTCAAAATAAATTTCAGGCAAACATTTAAAGGTGAAAAGTCTTCATCCAATCGAGGTTATCAAAGAAGAGACGTTTCAGAAATTTCAGATGTGACAAGTATGGACACCTTGCAAGAAACTGTCCAACCACGAAGAAGGGAAGACAATATGCTTCCACTGTTGACATTGATCCAGATCCACCTCAAAAGAGTAAAGAGAAGAGAGAGGAGAAATACTTCCTCTAAAAAGACATGACTACAACCTACGTAAATCAATTGATCTCTAATTTTATAGTTGATTGTTTTTTAAAAATAAATGAAGGATATTATTCTTAGTACGGGAACTCTCAAAGACTTGGACCATTATCCCTGGTACGAGATTCCAAACCATATTTAATTTGTTCAATATACAAGAATAAGCAGAAACGTTGTCCTTGAAGAAATAGCCTTTCAAAGATCCAAAGAATCTCAAATGGAGATTAATAGTAAGACAAATACCTTCTCCCCCTTCAACAGTTCAGAGGTTGACATACCTTGTTTCAATTGATATATTCAGAGATATTGCAGTAAGGTGTAAAAGGCCTACCTAGACTCACTCTGCAAAGAGGCAGAGAAACATACAAGCCTCTCAAGGCACATCCTGAGAAAGCTAAAAAAAAAAAGGGTTTTAGAGCTATCCTTCAGTCATGAGCCATTTCATTGATGTTGAGCCTCCTTGTCTTAGAGAAGCAAAAGGAGAATAGGTATGGCAATATGCCATAACAGAAGAATATCAGTATATCTTAAAGAATGATGCATAGGATATTATTCAGGGACCAAAAGGGAAGTCTATGATAACTTCCAAGTGGATCTATAAGATCAAGCATGCAACTAATGGAAGCATCGAGAAATACAAAACGAGATCTATAGCCAGAGATTTCTCACAAACAGAGGGAGTTTTTCTATGATGAGACACTTGATCCAGTAAACCCGATACACTTCCATCTGTATTACCATCCACGAGTTGGAAACAATATTAGATAGATAAATTCTTGATGAGTTTGGATTTCAGCAAGAGTGTTGCTGATCCAAACCTATTACAGTGTTGATGACGAGAACCTGATTTTGATGACTTATTCAGAAAGCCTTGTTGTTGGATACAAGTAATCCTTAACTTCTAAATTCGAGATGAAGAATCTGAGTATGATGCACTACTTCTTGGGACAAGAAGTATGATAGAGGACCGATGAGATTTTTCTTGTGTTAAGGAAAATATACAGTGAAAATATTAAAGAAGATTGATGATGATTCAGACGAAACTGATCCACAACTGATTGGATCACTGATGTATTTGGTTAACACCAGATTTGATTCATGCTATAATGTACTTAGTCAATTCATGAGTCAACCAAGACAGACTCACTGGATAGCAGTAAAGCATGCATTGAGATATATATGAGGCCCAATTGGATATGGCCTGAGATATGCCTTCAGTGTGAATTTGAGATTGCAGGATATGCTGATTCAGTTTGAGCAGAAAGTACAGTGGACCGGAAGAGCACATCCAGTTGATGTTCTATTGAAAAGTTTGTCATGGTTTCCTAATGCAACATGAAACAAAACTCTGTGGCCTTGAGTACCACAGAGGTAGAGTATATAGCAGTGAGTGTGCGAAGCAATGTGGCTTCACAAGCTTCTAACAGATTTACATGATCATGAGATGGATCCTATGATGATAATCAAGAGCCATGTGTAAAGCTCCTTGAGAACCCATTGTTTCCTAATGGATCGAAACACGATGCGATGAAATATCCTTATATCAGAGATATGATGCAGAGTAAAATCGTACACATACAATACCTTCCTACACATGAGCAGATTACAAACATCTGCACCAGACTAACTTGGTGAAAAATGCCTTCCTAGTTGAGAGGGAGTATTGATGACTCCAGCGAAAAAGAAAATTCAGAGAACATTCGTGTGAGACTTGGCATGATGAAGAATACCTCCCTAGCTGAGAGGGAGTGTTGATCATTGCAGCTATGTGAGACATTCTTCAGCTTACAAACCTGAGTGAAATCCCCTAAGAAGGGTACATGGTTCTTGCCTGAGACAGAGCTAGGAACGTAGAGATGACCTCCTCCATTCAGAGAGTTGAGAAGAACTCCAGATGATTATCCAGTGGGAAAGACGATCTGTTGAGTTAGACGTGCATGTGGCTGAGCACAAGGTGAACGTGTGAAATCCCAAAGTGTTGGGTGCATCATCATGTGATCATAAATGAAGATGATGTATTAGCCTCCTCTGAGCAACAGAGTTGATGAGAAGACTCCAGATGATTCTCCTGTGTGAGGCAGTGGGAAAGAAGATTTGTAGAGTGGACGTGCATGTGGATGAGCACAGGTGAACGTGTGAAGATCTGGTTCTTTTGTGTAATGCAGTGAACCAGAGATATGACATCCCTATGGATGTACCCCTAGTGGGTGTATCAGATCCTTTGCTATATATATTGTTCAAGAGTCAGACTTGTCTATAACCCTAATTGTTATGTAAAGGGTACAAGTCGGCCCCACCTTAATGTGATTAATAATAAATGTAAAAGATAATTAATATGGTTAATATTAATTATAATAATAATAATAATTATACTGTGACTTAGTGAGGTCGGCCTTGTTGAGCTAATAGATACTTCTGTTGATAGTACAAGTCTAATATAAGTAAAGGAAGATTCCCCATTGTGGAATCATATCTTTCTTGTGAGTTTGGTAATTTCAGCAAGTACACTTCTTTGGGAAAAGTGCGCACCTCTTTTGGGCACTAGAGTTCTAGGGTTTGAAGCACCCTCTTGTGTGATATGGTTTATCTTGGTGGTGAAGGTATTTATCTTGAAGAATATAGAAAAGGATTTGGCTGGCTTTTCTTCCCTTGTTGAGAAGGGTTTCCCAGGATACATCTTGTGTTCTTATGCATGGTGCTTCTTCTTGTGATCTTGGTTGCTGCAACATTCATGGTTATGGTTAAATGATAAATGGAATGAACTTCATGCTTAACCTAACTTATTGAAAAATCAACAATTGGCTTAATTAAAATAGTCAATTTTTGTAAAAGTCACTAAAGTCATGAGAGAGAGTGGGAAAAGTATCCCAAATGTATTGCCTAAGTTGGGAAAATTATTTTCAACTTAGAAAGACCCCCTTTGCTTAGCCAACAACCCACAATGATCATCTCCCTAAAAGAGGGGATCCTCCCTTGCTCAATAACTCATAAAAAAATAAAAATACACCATGAGAGCCCCCAATACTTTGGTAGTACCCCCCATTTACCCCAACACACTTTTGATTAATGGGAAAGGTGGTTTCCCCCTTCTCCACTCACCCCTCAACCCTCACATCACTCTATTGACATAAAAGTGCGCCCCCCCTTGAAGAGACCGTTTTCCATTGGATGGATGCCACTTGGAGCTCATCCAAGTGGGGTCTCTTCTCACCTTCACCTATAAATTAAACGCTCTCCTCCTCATTTCCTCATCTATTCTCATAGCAAGTCTACTATTCCAAAATTTCTCCTCTCTTCTCCCTCTCTCTCTCATGCTCTCTCATTGTAAACTTTGCTACAAGTATTTGTAGCAACATTTTGTGGATAATAAAGGAAGCTTTGGAGAATCTATGGTGTGCATTGTGAGTCTTCTTGGTGCCTTGCATGGTGTTCTTGCGAGGTGATATAACTACATTTCATTTTCTTGCATTTTCTTTTCACTAGTTTTACTTGGAGACTCAAGCAAAGTATTTTGCTTGAGTATAATTAGTAGTAGTATTGCTATTGATTTTGTGGTAGTTTCCTTTTAAGTTTGGAAAGTATTTTTCAAGTTTTTGGATGCTCTCACCTCCTTGTTTCCTTGTGTAGCAAAGGCAAGCTTGTTGTACATCACTAGAGGGTTGAAAAAATGGTTTTAGAGTGGAAAACTCACTCTTTTCAATCATCCAAAGTTTCCAATATTTATCTAACATTCTTTGCCTCCTTTCTCTCATTTCTAAGCATTGTTATGATCTAGAATAGACACATAAAGTTTCACTTTCATATTCAGGAATTTACATTTAAATTGATGTTTCATTGGGCTAATACTAAGTTAGCAAGTTTCTTGGTTTTGTAGCATTTCCTATAAAATATACCTTGCTGATTTTTATGTAGATTTTAGCAACAAGGAGGAAGTGCTATTAGTATTGAGCCCCAAAGGCCCTCAAAAGGCATCCTTAAGTTGGGATATTGAATCCCCCCTCTTCTTCTTCTTCTAAATCATTCTAAGCAACCCTTGAGAGTCTCTTGGGTTTGCCTTCTCTCAAGTTAATACAAAAATCTGATATTGTAATAGTTAGAATTAATTGCCCACACCTTGCAAAGAGATTGGCCTAAGCCATCCTTGCAAAATCGTGAAGGCTAGTACTAGATTTGTTTTCTTGCATTTCCTTTACACCCACCTTGGCCAAAACGGTAGGATAAGTCCTCCACTTGTGCCATTGTTGCGGGGTTGCTCATTTATTTTCAAATCTTTTAATTATTTCAATTACACCACCTTGGCCAAAACAATAGGCTAAGTCCTCCACTTGTCCCATTGTTGTGGAGTTGCAATTTATTTTTCTAAGCAAACTACAAAGCATTTCAAATTATTTACTTTTACCCCACCTTGCAAAAAGATTGTCCTAAGCCATCCTTGCAATAACGGAAGGCTTGTACACTTTTCAATTATTGTTAAACTAATCATATTTGTGCTCCATCATTGCCCTGTATTCTCTCCCCTTGCCACTTTGTGGATCCTGGGTGACAAGAAAGGGAAAAGGTTGTGAGTTTAGTAATTAGGTATCCGATTGTTATTGTTTTTGCCACCAAAAATGAGGCTCGAGGAAGATACTCGGGGTGCTAGGTCAGGGATGATCTCACGGCACTAGGTGTCCCCCTTGTTGAGTACACAAGTTCTTTGGATTTGACCTGTGGAGCTAGGATAAGGCCTTGTTTGCCTTGCTTATTGATCACCCAACACTTCCTTTTGGCTAAAGAGGATAACGGTTTAGGGTAGTCACATAGTCTAGGCTTGTATCATTCACATCTACCCCCCCAATCAAAGAAATACTACATTAAAATTAACCTACACACTACATTCACAACATTTGCAATCTCACTTTCAAAGCAATTTGTCTTTCAAGTTTTGCAATCATATTTAAAGCAATTTACTTTTCAACTACTTTGATATTTCAAGCAAGTTACTTTCAAGAAAATTTACTTTTCAAGCAAAATCTTTCATTGTGGATATCTCATGTTCATTGGTATATGATCTAACTTCTCCTTTGTATAATTGCAAAATCCTCTAAGTGGTTGTTCTTTTTCATTATAAGCTTTATTCATGACATGTTTCAATTATTTCATTTGTAAATTGGTGTAAGTTGAATTCTTCATTATCTAACTTTTCTTTAGTTCCTTTTGAATATTTTGTGCAAATATCTAATTTGTCATTTTCTTTGTAAGTTATCTTGCCATATTTCATTTGTAATTATCTCTAACGTAAAGTAATTTATTTCATTTATTATTGATACCTCATAGAAACATTCATTTTTGTACTTGGATCTTTGTTGTAATCTAATTGACCCCTTGCGCAACCCTTAGGCACTAGTCTTAGTTGACCTTGGGGAAAGGTTTGATTTTCATTAACGATCTGCATTTGCACTTTTGCTTGCCATATAGGCTAGCTCCCCCTTACCTTTAACAAACTAAAATTAACTCCTAGAATTCATTTAATAATTCACATAGTAACTAGGGTCTACCCCCCTTGGCTTTCCTAGGAGTAAGCCTAGACGGAAGAAGTTCAAGTCGAGGTGACAATGGGCTTGAACTTAGGCATTGTGCCTCCAAGGACACACTAAGTGGATTGAGACTTTTTCCACGTTTGCAAGTGTGTATAAGGACAACAACACAACACAACTGTAAAAATCTCTAGCCATCCTCTCTCTTTGATATTTGTACTGTAACACCCTCTTTAGGGTTTGTACCTGCAAGCTCATTAATCAATAAGAGGAAATATCTTTGTTGGGGTTTTCTCTCTTATTGGGTTTCCCCAGGGTAAATCTTTGTGTCCTATTGCGATCTTGTTTATTATGCTGCTCTTGACTATTCAGTTCTTCAGTATATTGTGGTTTAAAGATTTAATGTTTTGATAAAGAAATTAAAGATCTCTTCTATATGAATCAAGCTTAAAATTTAACAATATAGCTTAGTCTTATGCTATAGTCTCTAGCCATCCACCATCAAGACCACTAGATTTCATATGTTAATCTTTGAGTAATAGGTATGTATGTATATAGTCTTTGGGGTAGGGACTACCTTACACTTGCTTTGAGAAGGAGTCTCAAGTGACCCTCTCCCTCATATATTTTGTAAAACTTGTTAACGCACAATCTGTACTTTTCCCAAAGCCTACATGCAAGTAGGCCGAGATTGGCGTAACACAAGGGTAATCTTGTCACTCTCACCCCTACAAGATACCCTTTTCTATTTAAGAGGAAAAACCTTCTCCAAGGGAGACATCCCTAGACATAGTGGGTTGATGAAGGGAAATAAATTATAAGCAAACTACCCCTCTCTCTGGGTCACTCAAGTCAAGTTCAAGTCTTGAAGGATGAAGCAAAAGAAAGATAAAGTGTACCTGCCCCTTACCAATACAACAACAAGCGTTAAAGGCAATAACACATGATAATGATGCTTCAATAAGACAGTAAACTTGTGAATATATGTTGGTTGTCTATGTATGCAACAAATGACAAGTAGATGATAACGATAAGTAAATGATAACCGCTGCAATTTGTATAAACAAGAACACACTTGTGCAGACAATGTGAAAAAGCATTTAAAGCATCAATGATAATACTTTGTCTTAAGTGAGTTCTCTAAATATATCAACCAACAATTGGATTTAAACAAGTTTTCTAAGTTAAATGTAACAATAGTGAAATAGAAGTAATGATAGTAGTAAACAAGCTTCATAAATGTACTCTACTAAGGCGATTGAACAAACACTTGAGCATATATTGATAGTAACTTGTCTTGTACAAATTATGGGTTGTTCTAAGGTGGTTGGTAGGCTAATATAGACTGCAAACAATGGTTGTAACCGTGAGTTATCATTGGTAATTAAGTGGTTGTTAGTATCTCTAAGTTAGGTTAGTTAACTAGTTAAAGTTAGTAGGGTAATCAAGTAGGAAACAATTTGGAGTTTTGAGTTTGAGGATACTTGTCAAAGAGTGAGGTTTGACTAGTGCCTTTCTAAGGGTAATGGAGTCAAGTAGGCAACTTCCTTCAAGGCTGCTAACAAGTGATTTTACACATAATCCAAGAGGGAAAAAGACCTAGGAGGAGTAGCACCTTAAGTCCTCCTAGGTTTGACCTCAAGAAGTGAGGAAGCTAGGGTGTAGGCTAGCACCAACTTCTTGGAGTTTTATGGATGAAAAGTACTCTGCACAATAACTAAGTATAAACCTCTAGGGAGCTAGCACTTTAGGGCCCTAGGGTTTCACTAGTTACTAAATCAATTCAATAAAGCTAGGCAAATGAAAAGCAAGAAAGTTAGCACTTTAAGTTTCTTACTTCATGCATTAATTAAAACATGCAATTTCATAATATTGTATGAGCAAGCAAACCATTACCATAACCATTTACAATGACAAAGTAAAAATCTACTTAGTTGCACCAAGAATAATCATGTAAAACCATGCAAGATTGCCACAAAACTTCATAAAATTTGTCCAAGTGCCAAAAAACAAGCCTTAAAAGAGTAGCGCCCTCCTTATTTCAGCCAATAACCCTTAGTAGGGCAAAAATTTCAAAACTCCACTCTCCCAAGTGAGAGTTATGATAAAATGAATGTCACTTTATGTTTATTTATACAAAAATTTGACCTTTAATTATTTTAGGTCAAAATATAAGGGCCAACCTGACCAGTGTCTTAGAAGGGCATGACATCACCCTCCTAGGGGTGACATCATGCCCTTCTAGGGTGACATTGGACCTTTGGCATGGAATGTTGGGCTCATGGAGTGAAACGTTGGGCATCCAAAGGCCAAAACCCTCCCCACACGTGCTGATAAGCTCAAGATTACTCCACTACATGTAGAAATGTCCAGGGCTATACGGGTGATGTTCAAGGCCTCCAAAGGCTAGCGTTCATGTGGGAAAGGCACTGCCGCCTAGGTCTAGGTCCACCAAAGTCCCTCCAAAGGCAACACCCTTCTTCTTCTTGGCATAACCCCTTCATCTTCATCCTGCCCCCTGGTTGGGGTCTCAACATCCATCAAATGGGATTTGAGCCCTCATGAAGGTCCGAGCTAGTGATCTCTCCATGTACTTGTTCACTAGGCAAGGTCCTACAAAGACAACAAGTACGCCCTCCAGGGGTCCATAAGTCACATGCATCATAATACACAAATCACATCTAATAATTAAAATACCCAAACATGTGCATTAAACCCCCCTAAACCCAAACAAATGCTCAAAACGTTATGCAACTTGACAAGTCTAGGGTTTGGAATGGTCTCAGGGTGTCCTATTGGGCCAGTCTCCCTTAAGTCAAGGTCGTTTCCCCAGTGGAGCTTGATCCAAATCATGCAAATGTATGAGGTGGTGAGAGGAAAAACTTTGGGCATGGGGTGCATGTGATAGCAGGGAAATGTAACACTCACCTATGGGTGCCTTTGTTGAGGGTGGGGTGCCTTTGTTGAGGGTGCACTGCACCTTGTCACAGATGCAAATGTTTCCAAGCCCACTGATTGCCATTTATTTTTATCTTTGCTTTCTTCTTTTAGCTTTCTTTCTTCATGCTGCAAGGAAAGAGTTGATGGCCATCACCCTCGCTTGGTGACCATCTAGTGGCAGTGTCACCCACAAACATTTCACAGAAATGAGAAGGTTGGCTCGTGATGAGACCCCCTTTATCTTGGCCATACAATCAAGAGCCACTACCCTGGCTTGGTGACCATTTGGGTGGTAGTTTCATATCGCTACAAGTTCATGGTCATGATAGGCCGGCTCATGATGAGACCTCCTATCCACCAAAAATGCCTTGAATGTTTTATTCATATGCGGGTCCTCTTTTCTTGCTGAGAAACGTTTCAGTGCTTTCTCGGGGATCTCTGGGCGAAGCATCTCGAAGGTTTAAATTCGGCTCTTAACTTTTTCTAGCTATATTGCCTCCTGGGCCTTTAGCCCCTTCTTCCCATGAGCTAAGGTACAACCCTTTCCAAGTGGAGCCTTCCCCAATGCCAAAAAATGTGGATAGATGGAGGGGATAAAGATGGAAAATGGTAAGTATGGAGGGAACGGGCGATGACTCTTTAGAGATCCAATAGACAACAACCTATCCTAAAAGGAAACTAACTTACTAGGGCACCATGTGACCCTCCTAGGTTTGGACAAGGTAGAGAGCATAAAGTCAAGCAAACGTTATGAAATCCAGAAAGATTCAATGCAACATGTTTAGATGATTTAAAAATCAGAGCGATACATACCATGATACCCAGACTTATTACCTCATGGAGCAAGACTCATTGCCATTTCAGGACCAAGCCGGTGTGATGAATACTGTTGCTGGTGATATGTGGACCACACTGAAGAAAAGAGGGGCCCTCCGGGGCCATGCTTAAGTCGTATGGCTCTCGACACTCCATGTCTAGGACCCATGGGCCTCGAGACATGATCTCCTTAGTTGTCCCTAGGCTAGGGGATAACAAAACCCTAACCATCAAATCTTTTGTTGAACCAAGTTTAGGTGTTTAGAACATGTCAACTTATAAAACCTCGACTTACACTCTTGAAATTGCCCAAGTGACTTTGTTATCGCTCAAACACTCCCTAAAGGAAAATTCCAATCTTGTTTTAAGGGGAAGCCTAAGAATACGATTAAGTGAATCACTATCTGTCACCTTTGTGATTCACTCCACTCTTTAGGCCAGGAAAACCAAGCCAAGTGGGGTATCCCAAGTGGTCAAATTAAGTCTTATCATTGTAATAAGGTTAGGTGAGGGCAAAAGACCTAGTTTGACTTCTTTACAAGGATTGCTCAAGATAAGCTAGAGAAGACCACATTTAGTGAATGCTTAGAAGTGAAAATTGCTCACATTGACATTCAATTGTGAAACAACCACCTATGGAATGCAATATAGAATGTTAATGCAAGATGTGCAATCCACGCGCATTAGTGCAACACGTCCAATTTATATTCACGAAATATGGAATTTATGAATTGTTTATCATCATCATTCAATAGAGCAGTGAAGTATAAAATAAAGTGTGTTTTTTTTGTAAGTGCAAATGCTGGTCAAGGATCAATTCTACAGTAAAGGGACAACAAACATGTACTAACACTTCAACAACAATCACTTTTGTAACCAATAAAAACTATGTCATGAATATATCAACAAACACATACACCATTCAGATTGTATCTATTGAAAAGTTTTGAAAGTATGTCTAAATTGTCATTGAAAACCCAATTTCTGGATCGGCCCACTAGACAACAAATATAGGCAATGATACATCAGAGTTTTAGGTCACTGGGGGTGGGTCTAATGTTAACAATGAAGTGGCAAAGAAACCAGGCAATAAGTAAGAATACACCTGAGCCAATATTCGGTCATTTCTCATGTTAAGTTACAAACCAAACAACAGACTATGCAAATAGGTAAATAGACCGAACAATATTGTAGCCTATCCACTATGTAGCATCAAGGTATCTGTATCAAACTTGATTGAGTTCAGGTTTTGTCAAATCTATCATGGATCAAGTCAGAGTTACCATAAATAAAGACAGGAACAACAATTTGCAACAATAATAATGTTGCTCAGGGTTCAGATTGTGAATTAAGGGTTTGTATAATCTAACTCACAACCCTTTACTCATGAAAGTGCATTCATATATATCAAAACTGAACTGTATTTTAGGATCGGCCCTCAAACCCTGAGAAAATAAGAGATAAGATGCATCATGTATCAATGGTTTAAAATGGGTAAGCATGCAACCGCCCAGCCATGCAAGGAAACAAGCAAATACTGCGTTGAAAGTTAGTCAGGGGACCCACATTTACCCACTGTATACCCCTGCAAAAATTAATTGTGAAATGGACAAAGATCAACAATCTGAGAGGGGCAACATTCTGGGTTTTGAGGTGAACGTTGGACTAGAATGGGGACTGAGTTGGTAGCAAGCACACTCATGAATGATAAGACTGAGCAACAACCCTCCAAAAGTGAAAATATTCCTTGATCTAGCTTTGGATCTTGAGGCATGGTACACGTATCCCAATGCACAATACCCAATTGAAAAGATGAATCTAACCTCTTAGCAAGCCATAATTGGTAGCTCTTGGTGACATCTTTAAGCAAAACATATCAAAGGGGTCCGTTTTAATACTTGCCAAAGTCTTATGAAGCGAAACAATATTAACCCCTATACATGCATCAAGTCCTAAGACAACCAATATTTCCCAACTACCTATGTGAAAGATAGGTGATAATGAGTAATAATGACGAAAGAGAAGGGGGGATGAATTCATGTGATGACCTTCAAAGTCTTAGATATGCACAAGTCTTATTATTCATTTATTGATTCCTCTAGCTTCATTTGGCTAGGATTTTTTTTGCTTATAATAACCTTCTAGAGGGATCTTAGCATTGAGTTATGACCCTCAACAATGTTTCTTAGTACCCCTTTAAACCCTTTTCTTTAAATGTTCAGTTTATTGAACAAGTCCCTTTTATTTAGATATTCATATACAAACCAAGGACTAGGGGAATTGGCCTCATAACAAGGGGCATTGCCCAAGCTTAATATTTGGATTTTAACTTTACCTCTTCACCTCTTAGCCTTAGTGGCTTTATTGATTCAAGCTTTAATTTTGACCTTTGACAAATCATACATGACCAAAATGCAATTTTTTATGTGGATGGAATGAATGATACCGGGGAGATGAAAAATGGTTAGCATGGTTGGGATATGGACAACGCTTCTAGCCTAGACACCAAGTGGTACAAGTTAACCTAAGAAATGACACACTTCTAACAGAAAACATGTTCCCCCAGGTACTACGAGGCAAGTAATAAAACCATGTAATGTTATGAAATGCTAACAAACAATCGTTAGGTGTTTACAACTTTACGATGAGCTAAATAGTTATATCTATCAATTTTCACATGCAACTCTATGTGACTAATTTTCAGATCTCAAAATTTCTTCCTAGTGAGCTAACAATAAACCCTAGCTATTATCATTGAAAATTTTTGACTGAAAATATATGCAGCGAAAACAACAAGATCATAGATGAATCATCAATACACGTATGAGACACAAAATTTATGTTTTGTAACCTTGTTAATTTCAAAACTCCTGAGGGAAAAACCAATCCTCCTAACCAACACAAATCCACCAAAATATAAGGACAACCTTGTCCTCCAATAATAAAAAAAATAAAAAAAACCAAACCTCAGCAAATCCCTGGAAATTCCCTCTGCCCACAAATTTGTTGCAGACCACCCGTACGTCCCATTGATGTCACATGCACTATTGTTGACGTTAACCTATACCGACCTGCTCCTACCCAGAAAACCTTGTACGGATGTACACGATTCACCTTACTACAACTCGCATACATACACCACTGTGCCCACTCCAACCCACATACATACGTGATTCCTCCCACTGCAACCCGTGTACATGTACAAAAAACTTGTACGAACACCTCTATACAATTCGCTCTCTACGGTTTCCTCTCTCCTAGGCCAGATTTGCCACAATTGCAGAATTTCCCTTTGTCTAAATCACCAAGCCTCCTAGCACAAGTGGTCACTCACTTATGTTAAATCCATCCTTGTCACCACAATTATGAAATGTCACAATGAAGCCCCTCCACAAGTCAACATCAAATTAGGCTTTCTATGTGGGTGGGAATCCCCTACACAAACTCACAAAGCCCATCAACATGCCCATGAGCCCCTAGACTCATTCCAAGGTCGATTTCACTGAAACAAAAGGCTAAACTAGTGTTGATGAAGATTCCCACATGCCTGACACCTTGTCCTCTTGTGGAAATACCTCCCAAAGATACAAAATCAACAACACTCCCTCTTGGCGAGGAAGGTATCCTATCCACCATCATCTGGATGTACCTCTATCTCCCATACTGAAAGTAGCTCTACCTCCTCTATTGAATCTGCTACCACAGTTGCACTCCAATCCTCCTGATTAGTTGGTCCCTCTGTCACTGAAACAAATATTGTTGTCCGATCTCCTTGACTGGCTACATCCTCGGTCACTAAAGGAAATCTTGCTCTCGAGTCTTCCTGATTGTATGCCTCCTCTATCACTGTAGCAAAACCTATTGAAACAAATGGATCCTCCATGGAGGGAAAACAACTCCTATAAGCCTTCTGCCTCTGAACCTCCTGTCTGGCATCCTCAACCCATGACACCTACCTGTCAATCCTGGAAGATGCCTCACTCCCATCTGAACTTGAGGGGGAACTCCCTTTGAATGCTTGACTCTCCCTCTGAGCCAACTGACCCTCTCTAAGATCGAGCTCCCTTTGATCCAATTGACCTTCTCTAAGATTGAGCTCCCTCTGAGTCTGCATGCTCCCTCTGAAACTTGACTTCCTCTGAGTCTGTACCATCTGCTCTCTCTACACTTGTTGATTGCAATGTCTCCTTCCATGTGATATTGACCATGGGGCACTTAGTATCCTAGTTGTTCCCCCTAGGTTATAGTCTCATTGGGAGAAAGGGACTAAAAGGGTTAAAAGGGGTCACCAAATAATTAAAGTTAATTTAAATGGGTGACAAGGATTAAGGAGAAAAATGTAAGGGGCTTTATGAATTAATTGGAGAAAAGAACCTTAGAAAGCCTAAATAATAATTTAAGTGAGAATTAGAACATGGGATAAAAGGGAATGAGGGCGACTCACTCATTCATTCTCGATCATTTTTCACTTGCATTGATCGTTTTGAGTGAACAAACCCTAGAGATCCGCAAGGAGGTGAAAGATTCCTCTATTCCTAATCCAAGCTTGGCCAAGGTGGTGAAAGATTCATGTAATGTCCCTTTTCGAGTGAGGACTCGAGAGGAGGGCTTAGTAGTCTTAACATTCCCTTTAGACTATAGCCAAGAAGAAACCGGGGAAAATGTTCATTTGATGTCATTTCGCTGGGGAAATGTTATAATTTGAAAGTGACATTAAGTGACAAAGTGGAAAAAGGTAATTAAGCGCTTAAGTGAATATTAAATAAAAAAACTTTGGAAAAATGCTTAAGTGAAAAGTCAACGAAGAATTAGGGTTTCAGTGGATATAAGCAGAGGAAAAGTGACCTAATGGGTCATTATTGATGATTTGAGAATTGAAACCAGAGCTTTGAGGAGAAACCTAGATTCAAGCGAATTTGAGGATACTTGTGGATTCCAGGAGGAAGACATCGAGGAATTGGATTTGGTGTTGAGATACACACCCTAGCCAGTCGGGGAGACCACCACAGGTTTTCCATTTCTTTCATTACAGATCTACAGTCAGATTGAGCATGGGGATCAAAGATCTAGCTCCAACAGTCAAATTCCAGCGCGAGTTCTAGAGAAGACATCAGAGGTATAGTGGGTCGCTCTTCCTCAGGAAGCCTAACGAACCTAAATCCTTAGAACCCATTTGAGATCAGGGGAAGGTGCTTCATTTGAGCCATACAACACATTTTTTGAGCCTTCTAGCCATCAAGGCGTCACATTCAGTCAATGGAGTTGCAGCGTGTTTGACAGATAGAGGAGAGATCACATATTCTCAGATCTACTCATCCAAACGACTAGCGAGCCAGATTCCTTCTGACCCATTGGAGAGGGAGGCAGGGCGCTCCATTCGAGAAATGTTTCATCAGATTCTGATGGTGGAATCTACTTGGGCGACACTTTCAGTGTTGGCCAACGTGAGGGCATTCTCAGGAGTTGGACAGATTACTTTCGACAGTGACAGAGAGATCCAGGAGCCTACCAGAAACAAATCAATCCAGGGCTAGTATTTTAGGGAAGAAGGCGACTTCATTGGGACAGATCTCATCAGATTCAGAGTCTTACTCGTGCATGCATCAGATTCATCTTCTGAAAGCAGATCCAACGCTGCATGCAACAATAAACCCACACATGTCACAGATCAGGCTTGGATGCCAATAATGTAGCGACGCATGTTAGCTCTAGGTATTGTTCCATTCTTTTACTAGTATTCTAGTATAGATCTAGTCATTTGAAGGTCTAATTGAAGATTGGTTTGGTTATTTTTACATGCAGGCAGTCTGTGTGTGAAGTTTTGTACATGCATGTCATTATTGTAATTGCTTGACTATTGAATATATCTTAAATAAGTTGTTCCACCTGAAACCACACGCAAAATCACCACACATGTTAAATTCAAGTTATCAAACGCAGACAGAAACCTAAATAACCCATTCAACCACCCAAAGAGTATCAGTCCAACCAGCCCGTGACTAAAGTTTCCATGAGTTCAGCAGAGAAGCCAATGGGCCATGAGCATATAGGTGATGAATTCGTCACTTACAATAGGCACGGAGAGAGGAGAGGACCAAGATCATATTATTCCCCCTTTCCTCACAGTTCAAAGGTAGAGGAAGAGGCACAACAAGAAGCAGAAAGAAGGGCAGAGCGTGAGGCAAAGAGGAGGATGGAAGACATATATGAAAGGCTAGAAGGTAGTGGCAAAGCACACATGGACCCAGAAGAGGCCTTCATGCAGATTCTTAACAATTTGGTGATCAGTCAGTAGGCCATGACTCAGTCTTTGGCATAGATAGCAGATAGATTGGCTACAGGGAACATTCTAGGAGAAAATGTCCTTCATGCAACACAAGGGAACTCATGGACAGATAGTAGACCCCATTCACCTACTCGCACATACATATCATCGAGTAGGATTCCCAGGCCACTATTCCCTAGCTTTCAGAGGGCACTTTCAGTAGCAACACAACAACCAATAGCATAGAGACCGGCCACACAGTTAGAGGATATTGTTGATTATCGGAGAGAATATGCAACCCTAGGCCCAGAGTTCCATAATGACATGACTTTAGTAGAGTATTGCGGACTTAGACTCAGGAATGGTCCTAGAGATCCTCAGAGGGGAGGACAACATCAGTAGAAGGGACATAACATGGAGTTCATTCAAAAAGTAGGGAAACTCACTATACCCTCTTTCGATGGATCATCCAGATGTACTGCCAGAGCTTGGGTACAAAAACTCAACACGTACTACAAGCACAACCAAATGAAAGAAACTGAAGCCATCAGTTTCGCTACTTTGCATTTGGAGGGACATGCCCACAAGTGGTGGCACCATGGACTGGTGACGTTGGGTCACAGTCACATCACCTCATACAGGGAGTTCACAGAGAGACTTATGGACAGGTTTGACAAGAGGGATCCAGAGATCCACTTCAGGGACTTAACCCAATTGAGATAAACTGGTACACCTGATGCATTTATCACAGAGTTTCAGATAATAGTCGTGAAAATGACAAACATTTCAGAGACTAGACTGATCATTTTTTTCACAGAGGGTCTCACAGAACCCTTGAGAGGATGGGTGAAGGCTTACAGACCTCACACACTACAGGATGCCATCCTACACACTAGAGATCTAGCAAACTCAGTGTCGAAAACCAAAACATTTTCCAAACCCTTTATTACACAGAGGGACCAGGATAGGAAACCATTCCAGAGAGAGTGGAAGGGTAAGGAGAAGTTAGATGATGATACGAGGTGTCAACTTATGAGGAAGAATCTATGCTTCAACTGCAGAGATCCATGAATGCCAGGCCACAGGTGCATGGGCAAGGGACAAATCCACTACATTGAGGTTGCAACAAACAATGATGAGGAGGAACATGGCAATCAGGCCCAGGACAGTGAGTCCACTAGCTCATAGGAGGATCCATTGCATGAGGAGGAGCAACCTCCAAGGAGACCACCGAAACCGGTAGGATCTTAGCCATCGGTAGAGCCACAATCTCGCGAGAAGGTTAATAGACGAGCACCAATGAAGGGAGGAGTCATAACGACCCTTTCTGGAGACCCTAGGTATGACACACTCAGGATCATAGGGACTATTCAGGGACAACACGCCATTTCATTGATAGACAGTGGGGCAACCCACAATTTCATTAACGTTGCACTAGTAGCTAGGAGAGCACTCCCAACTGAGGAGTTTGAGGGTTTTGATGTTGCAGTAGTTGATGGTCACACAATAGAGTGTTTGGATCGAGTTCCAGACTTACAGGTACATTTGGGAAACTACACAGTGAAGGATACATTCGATGTGGTTGACCTTTCTGACACAGATGTTGTATTGGGAACCCACAATGGTTGATCACCTTGGGCCAAATTTCTACCAACTACCAAACACTTGAGATGGGATTCAAAGACACCGAGGGTAAGAATATTGTAATGAGGGGTATGTCGACAAGGGCACCCAGGACAGTGTCAACAAAGAGGATGGAGAGGATCTTTAGACATGGGGGAGTAGCATATGCAACAAAGTGTGTGATCACCACGCGGAAGGATTCAAACAATCACCAGCAGTATCAGGCGGAGATAAGGGCTTTGTTGAGTCAGCATGAGCAGGTTTTTGGTTCGATGTCGCCAGGGAGACCCCCAAACAGATGGTTTGAGCACATCATCGAGATGGAGGGTGAAAAACCCATGATTACAACACCCTATCATCATCCTAGGAGGTTCAAGGATGAGATAGAGCAATTAAAGAATTTCTACTGATGGGACACATCAGGCCCAGTAGTAGTCCATTTGCTTCTTCAGTAGTTTTGGTCATGAAGAAGGATTGTACTATGAGGATGTATATAGATTACCATCCTTTGAACAAAAAGACAATCAAAAACCAATATCTTATCCCACACATTGATGACTTGATGGATGAGCTGCATGGGGCAGTTTTCTTCTCAAAGATTGATTTACGCTTTGGCTACCATTAGATTAGCATTAGAGAGAAGAATATAGTGAAGAAAAAATTCATATGCCATTATGGACATTTCCATTTAGGCTAACCAATGTACCAACCACATTCTAGTCTTGGATGAACCATATATTCCGAGATCACTTGAGGAAATCAATATTGGTGTTCTTCGATGACATATTGATATACAACAAGACATGGGAGGAGCATCTGAAACATTTGGATGAGGTACTTAACATTATGGAGGCACAGTCACTGTAAGCCAAGGAGTCAAAGTGTGAGTTTGGCATGACAAAGTTACTTTACCTGGGTCACATTATCAGCACACAGGGGGTGCAAGTGCATCAGGAGAAGATCAGGGCCATCTTGAATTGGGAGGACAACGTCTAATGATGGTCTTCCCATACTTAAACTTGCCAACTTACATAAAGTCTTGAGCTAATGTGAAGTTTGAAGGGGATACTTGCTGTGAATTCTTTATGTGGCTTCTATGTTAAGTAACAACTTACTCTATATGATTTAAGGGCTCTTATACCTTGTGAACATTGGTTTTACTTGATTCCATACTTTGATTTGATTTGGATGCACCTGACATGGTTCTTTGAGGGACATCCCATGATTTCACCCAGGATGTTGTGCATCTATTTACACTATATGACAAATGTGATGCAGAACGTTGAGTCATTGGATGGCTTGACATACTCAGATACAAGCTCTCACATCTTCTAAACCTTAAACGATGGACAGATAGGCTTGCATTTGCAAGATATCGTCATGGTGGCACACAGATGGGAAAGAAGCCCACACCATGGGCATTGTACCCCGTAGATTATTATGCATTAGATGGAGGACGTTACACTAGTGGACGGTTGGATACCATACAAAGATGAGATACACCCTTCTCCACCTTGGATGTTATCCTCTCCACCTTGGATGTTGGGCCTGTTATCCCCGATTTCTAGGGATAACTAGGAGATCATGTCTCGAGGCCCATAGGTCCTAGACATGGAGTACTGAAAGCAGGATTGATCTGAGCATGGCCCTAGAGGGCCCATCTTTCTTCTCTTTCATCAGACTTGTCTTGTCAGCAAAAACAACATCCATCACCATCGGCTTGGTCCTGTATCGGAGAAAGCTCTTGCTTAATGAGGTAATTGGTCCAGGTATCATGGTATGTGTCATTTTTGATCATTATAACCTTTAGATATATGTATCTTACACCTTTTATTTCTGACAACTGCTTGGATCTTACATTGAACCGCTCGACCATGGTTGGGGGGATTGACAAGGTCCCCTAGCAAGCTTGTACCCATAGGTTTGGGTTTTCCACCTAGGGGATTTATGAAGAGCCATCGTCCACTCCCATCATGTTATCACTTTTCATCTTATCTTCCGCTCATCTGCCCCTTTCCCCTCGTCTAGACATTAGGATGATTTGTCTGTGGGGTTGCACCATTATCTCGTGGGAAGAAGGGGCTAAAGGCCCAGAAGGTAAAAGCAGTTGGTAAAAGATAAAAGCCAATAAGAATAAAACCTAGAGATGCTTTGCCCAGGGATCCCCGAGAAGGCAATAAAATGCCTCTCAGCAAGAAACAAGAGGGACCCAAGAAAAATAAAAAAACAAGACCTAATTAAGAGGATAGGGGGTCTCATCACGAGCCAGCCTACTAGGTTCATGGGTACTTAGCAGTATGACATTGCCATCATTTGGTTACCACTCCAGGGAAGTGACCTTTGGTTGCATGGCCAAAGGAAAGGGGGTCTCATCACGAGCCAGCCTTATCATTTCTGTGAAGGTACTTGTGGGTAACATTATCAGCTCTGGTCACCACGCCAAGGCAATGTCCTCCGATTAGTCCTTGGATAAAAATAATGAAAAGAACAAAGTAAGATAAGAATAAAAGGCAAAAAGGGCTTGGAAAAAACTTGCATCCATGATAGGTACAACTCACCTTCTACAAAGACACCCACAGGTAAAACCATGCACCCCTAGCTCTCACTCTACCCTAATCCTAGACATCTCTTGACCACATCACCTTGATTTACATGGCTTGGATGATACCCCTTGGAGATTTTCCTTTTCTTATGGATGCTAGCCCAATAGGGTGTTTTGTCCTTTTCTTCGGCTTTGTATTGTAGGCCTTTGTAATATTTTTGAGCTATTGGATGATATATCAGGGTTTTTATGCATGTGTTTGATAACATTAATGATGAAACATGATTAACATTGCTATGATCCCTGTGAGTAATAAGCCCATGGAGGGTGAAGTTTTTGATGTGCAGGACCATGCTCGACGGACAAGTACCAAGTGGACCGGTACACATGGGGAGATGATTAGTTCAGACCTCCATGGGGCTGAAGAGCCCATCAAATGGTTGTTGGGATCGCATCAAGGGCAGAGACAGGACAATGATTGGTTGAGTTATTGCATCTGAGAAGAAGAAGGACGTCTCATCCAGGACACTTCGGCTAAGCCCAACCTAGGGGGGTTGACCCACTGCAGGTGGAATGTGTCCCTTTGATGACCCATGATGTCGTCTAGGAGCCATTGACGTCACCTCCAGTGTATGGCAATTTGACAGGGGAGTTTGGCACGTGTGGCAGAGTTTGGAGGGCCAACGTTTGTCATTTAGTACTGTATTTTGCCCTAAAAAGGGCCAACGTCTCCCTCAGAGGGGCTTGACGTCTCATTTATTGCTCTTTTAGGGTTTTAGTAAATAGTTTAATGTAAAACAGTATGATTTATGGTTTGTAGCCTTGTCGGCTATTTTTAATGACCTAAACTTAATTAAAGGGTCATGATACAATATATATTGAGGACGTTTTTCCCTCATTTGAACATAACACATCACTCACTCTCCTAGTGCGGTCTGATTTTTGCGCCCTATTAGGGTTATTGGCTGATTTGAGAAAGGTGCACTTGTTTGGAGAGGAGATTTTTGGCAAATTTATGGTGTTTTTCTTGAAGGAAGGTTTACAACTAAGGTTTGCATGTTATTTTCTTGATGATTTGTAAGTATTTTTCTGCAAAACTTCTTGATTAAATGGTTGTAGTTTAATTTCTTGCATTTTATTTATATATATACAATGCTGAATCAAAACCCTAGGGGACAAACACACAAGTAGGTCGTTGTCTCATGTCCCCTGATAGAAAAACCTTTTAAGCCATTGAAGAAGAAGAAGAGAGCCTAGCCATTGCTACACTCATTCTATCTTCTTCCCTTAAGCTAGCCGTACTTTTGATTTTCAAGAGGAAGAGGACGTCCCAGGCCTAGGTTATCTACACCTAGGGTTGTTTTTCTTTTAGGGTTTGATGAAAGAGACTTGCCTTTGCAACACTCTCCCTCTTTAAACTCTCTTGTCTTGATTTTACTTGTCTTTGAGTTAGCTGATTGCCAGGAAGGAGGAGAGAGCATGAAGCCTTGCTTAAGCAACACCGGAGTGAGCCTCTCTCCCCTAGGGTTCTGCTTTCAAGGCCCTGCCATTGCAGCACCTTGAAACCTTTCCCTCTTGTCCTTTTAATCTCCTCCCCTTCAACTTGTGCGTCCTTCACCTTTTGACTCCATAACCCTAGGCATTGATCTTTAGCCTCCAACGTTGAAGTGAAAGTGATTAGAACAACTCTCAAACTCTTATAAATTGAAACCCTAACTAACAACTAACCTAATAAGGCCGACGTCATTATTGGTTATTCCATCTTGACGCAGAAAATTTTGATGATAAGCAATTGAATGATGATTTAAAGCATTTATTGAGTTAAGTATTGGTCAGATACATTGTTGGCTTTATCATCTCGATAGTTATTAATGAATTGATGCTTTTCCATAGCTAATTGACAAAACGTTGATCTCATTAATACATGTTGTTTTATATTGCTTACTTATTGATGTCAGATAGTTATATGAAGTACTAACCCACTGAATTATAGCCTGCATATATTCTTTATTATTGTCGTGTTCCGGGCAGGTGTTCTCTTTGGGCATACACTTCTTTATTGGCTGATTAGTCGGGCTTTTTGATCTTGGTGGTAACCTGTGAGGAGGAAACTCTGACCTTGACTTTATACCCTAGCCTCTTCAAAACCCCAGGTTGCCGGGGACATCTCCCTTGGATTAACCTCCCTAAATAGAAAGAACCTCCCCATTGTGGTGACATTGGGTGGGGAAGGTTCCTGTTACGCCAGTTTGGCTTTTATCCTTTAGCCTTTAACCTAAACTACAAACTGTGCGATAACATTTTGGCACCGTTGCCGGGAAACACTGAGTCAATTCTCCTCAAACGACAAATCTTTTCGGTAAGCCTTGCCTCAGACACTATTTTCTTACAAGCTTACCTGCGACTCCACTAGGGTGTTTTCCCTTTTTCTTTGATAATTTTAGGCAAATAATCTGGCGACTCCACTAATTTTCTTAGGGTGCCACCTTACTCTCTGTGATACTTCCAAGTTATGCGATCATGGCACACTGGGAACAAATGTATCCAAGTATTGATTTCAGAAGTTTTCAAGGATACCATAAATTACTTTGATACAAAATGGCTAAACAACTCTCCAACGTTTTTGGGTCTCCCGACTCCTCACATTTTAAATTTTTTGGATTATATGAGCGAGACAAATTTGGGACGAGAGGATGCTCTTATAAAATTGTTCTTACTCACCCTTCCATCCTACTTACAAGATCGTATTAAGAGTTGTTGCAAGGATAGGGGTATATCATCTTTCATACACCTTGTCAGTAGGTTTATAGACCTTACTAAGCCATATTGCCAAACGTATGAAGATGTCCTTCAAAACCTCGTGGTAGCCTTAGACCACAAAGGATTCACCACTAAGATTGTAGAAGATCTCCGAAGAGCATATCATGATCAATACCAAGAATAATATGATATAAGAGACGAGGTTTATAAAGACCATTATCAACCCCTTGAAGAGGAGCTCTCCCATAATCCAATAGAATGCAACAAAGATATAACTAGAGACGTGAATTATGAGGATGAAGCACTAGTGACCGCTCCTCAGTCTGAAGAAGCTCTCCAAAATCCTGTCCCTCCTGCACAAGATGAAGAGAATGAGTTAAGTCATTTTCCTTCCCAATTTTTTGATCATATCTTGTTCTATGACTCAGAGAGTGAGGAAGAAATGGAACCCTTGGACAAGCTAGGTCACCTATGTCTCAAGACTGAAGATGTAGAGGCAGATCTTCCACTTGATGAAGCTATCCAAATACTTGAATCTCTTGAACATGAAGGTTTAAGCAAGGTAAATTATTCCCCCTTCCAAGTTTTTAATGGCTCTTTACCTTATGATACAGAGAATACATAAGTATTGGATGTTTTGACACCTCCATGTTATGATACTGATACTGACATAGTTGATTTTGACGAGTTCATACATGTTGGGAGACGTAGGTGGGATGCGGTTAGTTATGATATGGATCCCATCTATGACATAAAGAGTCATCTCCGAGTGTTGCCTTTGCAATTATCACAACAAGCTCTTGACCAGTGGCAACATGGAGATGAGATTTTTACTGACTCTCCACAAACACCAAAGGTTGACCAAGTACAGTATTTTCCTGATGATTTTCAGTCTTACCTTGAGGCCTTTGATGTGTACTCCTCCGAGCACTTAGGTTTACCCTATGAAGATGACTATCAACTGCCACAATGCTTGGATTCTGATAGGAGTAAAAACATTGTTTGCCTCAAGAAGGATTCTCTTGACTTTTCACCCCAGCCACCTCTTGTTACTTCACCGTACTTTTCTATTAAAGGTGTAGTTGGGAAGTATCTTTTTTATGTTGAGTTTCCTCCTAGGCAAATCCTAGACTCCAACGGTTGGTTGGGTACTGCAAGTTTGAGTTAGTTATCCTAGTTTTTCAATTTTCCCTTGATAGTTTGCCAGTCGTCTGCTAGATTTTTGTCGATCGCTTCCTTGACTTCAAAGCGTGAGGATATCCTAGGTGGCTAGTTTGCAGGCCCTTTGAGTCAATTTTCCAAACTTTGCATTTTTCATGACCCTTTCTTGAAGTGGATTGAGTACTTTCCTCAGGAATGGACTTGGCAAGATTTTATCCCTCCCACCCGCCTCCATGAGTTAGACTTTATGACTTCTGACGATATGATATATTCTCTAACCCATGTCATTTTTGTGCTCGATTTTTCACTGTTCTGGTTTATGATGAAGAACAAAGGCATGTATTGTGGGACATTGTTGGATTGGCTTCATTGGTTATTTGACTACACCAAACATACAACCAAAGGTAAGTATAGGTAAGTAGTTTGCTTTGCATTGTTGATTATTTTTCAGTCGTATACATATATATATTTGCGGGGTGGCAATACCACCCCAACCTGCTACTGATGCCCTTTTCGAGTATGAGCAGGTCTGCAGGTTATGCCAGAGATACTAAGGTTCTCATGCGCTATATGGTGAGCACATGTCCCCGAGTTGGAGCTAGATGTTATCCCCGATTTCTAGGGATAACTAGGAGATCATGTCTCGAGGCCCACAGGTCCTAGACATGGAGTACCGAGAGCATGATTGATCTGAGCATGGCCCTGGAGGGCCCATCTTTCTTCTCTTTCATCAGGCTTGTCTTGTCAGCAGCAACAACATCCATCACCATCGGCCCCGTCCTGTATCGGAGAAGGCTCTTGCTTCATGAGGTAATTGGTCCAGGTATCATGGTATGTGTCATTTTTTTATCATTATAACCTTTAGATATATGCATCTTACTCCTTTTATTTCTGACAGCTGCTTGGATCTTACATTGACCCGCTTGACCATGGTTGGGGGGATTGACAGGGTCCCCTAGCAAGCTTGTACCCATAGGTTTGGGTTTGCCACCGGGGGGATTTATGAAGAGCCATCACCCACTCCCATCATATTATCACTTTTAATCTTATCTCCCGCTCATTTGCCCCTTTCCCCTCGTCTAGACATTAGGATGATCTGTCTGTGGGGTTGCACCATTATCTTGTGGGAAGAAGGGGCTAAAGGCCCAGAAAGTAAAAGCAGCTGGTAAAAGATAAAAGCCAATAAGAATAAAACCTAGAGATGCTTTGCCTAGGGATCCCCGAGAAGGCAATAAAAGGCCTCTCAGCAAGAAACAAGAGGGACCCAAGAAAAGCAAACAAACAAGACCTAATTACAAGGATAGGGGGTCTCATCACGAGCCAGCCTACTAGGTTCATGGGTACTTAGCAGTATGACATTGCCATCATCTGGTTACCACACTAGGGAAGTGACCTTTGGTTGCATGGCCAAAAGAAATGGGGTCTCATCACGAGCCAACCTTATCATTTCTGTGAAGGTACTTGTGGGTAACACTGTCAGCTCTGGTCACCACGCCAAGACAATGTCCTCTGATTAGTCCTTGGATAAAAAGAATGAAAATAACAAAGTAAGATAAGAATAAAAGGCAAAAAGGGCTTGGAAAAAACTTGCATCCATGATAGGTACAACTCACCTTCTACAAAGGAACCCAGAGGTAAAACCATGCAGCCCTAGCTCTCACTCTACCCTAATCCTAGACATCCCTTGAACACATCACCTTGATTTACATGGCTTGGATGATACCCCTTGGAGATTTTCCTTTTCTTATGGATGCTAGCCCAATAGGGTGTTTTGTCATTTTCTTCGGCTTTGTATTGTAGGCCTTTGTAATATTTTTGAACTATTGGATGATATATCAGGGTTTTTATGCACGTGTTTGATAACATTAATGATGAAACATGATTAACATTGCTATGATCCCTGTGAGTAATGAGCCCATGGAGGGTGAAGTTTTTGATGTGCAGGACCATGCCCGACGGACAAGTACCAAGTGGACCGGTACACATGGGGAGATGATTAGTTCGGACCTCCATGGGGTTGAAGAGCCCATCAGATGGTTGTTGGGATCCCATCAAGGGTAGAGACAGGACAGTGATTGGTTGAGCTATTGCATCTGAGAAGAAGAAGGACGTCTCATCCATGACACTTTGGCTAAGCCCAACCCAGGGGGGTTGACCCATTGCAGGTGGAACGTGTCCCTTTGATGACCCATGACATCATCTAGGAGCCATTGACGTCACCTCCAGTGTATGGCAGTTTGACAAGGTAGTTTGGCACGTGTGGCAGAGTTTGGAGGGCCAACGTTTGTCATTTAGTGTTGTATTTTGCCCTAAAAAGGGCCAACGTCTCCCTCAGAGGGGCTTGACGTCTCATTTATTGCTCATTTAGGGTTTTAGTAAACAATTTAATGTAAAACAATATGATTTATGGTTTGTAGCCTTGTCGGATATTTTTAATGACCTAAATTTAATTAAAGGGTCATGATACAATATATATTGAGGATGTTTTTCCCTCATTTGAACATAACACATCACTCACTCTCCTAGTGAGGTCTGATTTTTGCGCCCTATTAGGGTTATTGGCTGATTTGAGGAAGGCACGCTTGTTTGGAGAGGAGATTTTTGGCAAATTTATGGTGTTTTTCTTGAAGGAGTGTTTACAACTAGGGTTTGCATGCTATTTTCTTGATGATTTGTAAGTATTTTTCTGCAAATCTTCTTGATTAAATGGTTGTAGTTTAATTTCTTGCATTCTATTTATATATATACAATGCTGAATCAAAACCCTAGGGGACAAACACACAAGTAGGTCGTTGTCTCATGTCCCCTGATAGAAAAACCTTTTAAGCCATTGAGGAAGAAGAAGAGATACTAGCCATTGCTACACTCATTCTATCTTCTTCCCTTAAGCTAGCCGTACTTTTGATTTTCAAGAGGAAGAGGACGTCCCAGGCCTAGGTTATCTACACCTAGGGTCGTTTTTCTTTTAGGGTTTGATGAAAGAGCCTTGCCTTTGCAACACTCTCCCTCTTTAAACTCTCTTGTCTTGATTTTACTTGTCTTTGAGTTAGCTGATTGCTGGGAAGGAGGAGAGAGCACGAGGCCTTACTTAAGCAACACCGAAGTGAGCCTGTCTCCGCTAGGGTTCTGCTTTCAAGGCTCTGCCATTGCAGCACCTTGAAACCTTTCCTTCTTGTCCTTTTAATCTCCTCCCCTTCAACTTGTGCATCCTTCACCTTTTGACTCCATAACCCTAGGCATTGATCTTTAGCCTCCAACGTTGAAGTGAAAGTGATTAGAACAACTCTCAAACTCTTATAAATTGAAACCCTAACTAACAACTAACCTAATAAGGCCGACGTCATTATTGGTTACTCCATCTTGACGCAACAAATTTTGATGATAAGCAATTGAATGATGATTTAAAGCATTTATTGATTTAAGTATTGGTTGGATACATTGTTGGCTTTATCATCTCGATAGTTATTAATGAATTGATGCTTTTCCATAGCTAATTGACAAAATGTTGATCTCATTAATACCTGTTGTTTTATATTGCTTACTTATTGATGTCAGATAGTTATATGAAGTACTAAGCCACTAAATTATAGCCTACATATATTCTTTATTATTGTCTTGTTCCGGGAAGGTGTTCTCTTTGGGCATACACTTCTTTATTGGCTGATTAGCCGGGCTTTTTGATCTTGGTGGTAACCTGTGAGGAGGAAACTCTAACGTTGACTCTATACCCTAGCCTCTTCAAAACCCCAGGTTGTCGGGGACCTTTACCCTGGGTTAACCTAGCTAAATAGAAATAACCTCCCCATTGTGGTGACATTGGGTGGGAAGGTTCCTGTTACGCCAGTTTGGCCTTTATCCTTTAGCCTTTAACCTAAACTACAAACTGTGCGATAACATTTTGGCACCGTTGTCGGGAAACACTGAGTCAATTCTCCTCAAATGACAAATCTTTTCGGTAAGCCTTGCCTCAGATACTATTTTTTTACAAGCTTACCTGGCGACTCCAGTAGGGTGTTTTCCCTTTTTCTTTGATAATTTCAGGCAAATTATCTGGCGACTCCATTAATTTTCTTAGGGTGCCACCTTACTCTTTGTGATACTTCCAAGTTATGGGATCATGGCAGACTGGGAACAAATGTATCCAAGTATTGATTTCAGAAGTTTTCAAGGATACCCAAATTACTTTGATACAAAATGGCTAAACAACTCTGCAATGTTTTTGGGTCTCCCGACTCCTCACATTGTAAATTTTTTGGATTATATAAGTGATACAAATTTGGGAGGAGAGGATGCTCTTATAAAATTGTTCTTACTCACCCTGCCATCCTACTTACAAGATCGTTTTAAGAGTTGTTGCAAGGACAAGGGTATATCATATTTCATACACCTCATCATTAGGTTTATAGACCTTACTAAGCCAAATTGCCAAACGTATGAAGCTGTCCTTCAAAACCTCATGGTAGCCTTAGACCACAAATGATTCACCACTGAGATTATAGAAGATCTCAGAAGAGCATATCATGATCAATACCAAGAATCCTCTGATATAAGAGACGAGGTTTATGAAGACCATTATCAACCCCTTGAAGAGGAGCTCTCCCATAATCCAATAGAATGCAACAAAGATATAACTAGAAACATGAATTATGAGGATGAAGCACCAGTGACCGCTCCTCAGTCTGAAGAAGCTCTCCAAGATCCTATCCCTCCTGCACAAGATGAAGAGAATGAGGTAAGTCATTTTCCTTTCCAGTTTTTTGATAATATCTTGTTCTATGACTCAGAGAGTGAGGAAGAAATGGAACCCTTGGACAAGCTAGGTCCCCTATGTCTCAAGACTGAAGATGTAGAGGCAGATCTTCCACTTGATGAAGCTATACAAATAGTTCAAGATCTTGCACAGGAAGGTTTAAGCAAGGTAAATTACTCCCCCTTCCAAGTTTTTAGTGGCTCTTTACCTTATGATACAGAGAATACAAAAGTATTGGATGTTTTGACTACTCCATGTTGTGATACTGATACTGACATAACTGATTTTGATGAGTTCATACATGTTGGGAGACGTAGGTGGGATGCGGTTAGTTATGATATGGATCCCATCTATGACATAAAGAGTCATTTCCGAGTGTTGCCTTTGCAATTATCACAGCAAGCTCTTGACCAGTGGCAACAGGGAGATGAGATTTTTACTGACTCTCCACAAACACCCAAGGTTGACCAAGTACAATATTTTCCTGATGATTTTCGATCTTACCTTGAGGCCTTTGATGAGTACTCCTCTGAGCACTTAGGTTTACCCTATGAAGATGACTATCAACTGCCACTATGCTCGAATTCTGATAGGAGTAAAAACATTGTTTGCCTAAAAAAGGATTCTCATGACTTTTCACCCCAACCACCTGTTGTTACTTCACCGTACTTTTCTATTAAAGGTGTAGTTGGGAAGTAACCTTTTTATGTTGAGTTTCCTCCTATGCAAACCCTAGAATCCAAGGGTTGGTTGGGTACTGCAAGTTTGAGTCAATTATCCCAGTTTTTCAATTTTCCCTTGATAGTTTGCCAGTCGTCTGTTAGATCTTTGTTGATCCCTTCCTTGACTTCAGAGTGTGAGGATGTCGTAGGTGGCCAATTTGCAAGCCCTTTGAGTCAGTTTTATGAACCTTGCATTTTTCATGACCCTTTCTTGAAGTGGATTGAGTACTTTCCTCAGAGATGGACTTGGCAGGATTTTATCCCTCCCACCCGCCTCCATGAGTTAGACTTTATGACTTCCGACGATATGATATATGCTCTAACCCATGTCATTTTTTTTCTTGATTTGTCACTGTTCTGGTTTATGATGAAGCACAAAGGCAGGTATTGCGGGACATTGCTGGATTGACTTCATTGGTTATTTGACTACACCAAACATCCAGCTAAAGGTAAGTATAGGTAAGTAGTTTGATTATTTTTCAGTCGTATAAATATATATATTTGCGGGGTGGCAATACCACCCCACCTTGCTAATGATGCCCTTTTCGAGTATGAGCAGGTCTGCAAGTTATGCCAGAGATGATGAGGTTCTCATGCGCTCTACGGTGAGCACATGTCCCCGAGTTGGAGCCAGATGTTATCCCCGATTTCTAGGGATAACTAGGAGATCATGTCTCGAGGCCCATAGTTCCTAGACATGGAGTACCGAGAGCATGATTGATCTGAGCATGGCCCTGGAGGGCCCATCTTTCTTCTCTTTCATCAGACTTGTCTTGTCAGCAGCAACAACATCCATCACCATCGGCCTGGTCCTGTATCGGAGAAGGCTCTTGCTTCATGAGGTAATTAGTCCAGGTATCATGGTATGTGTCATTTTTTTTATCATTATAACCTTTAGATATATGTATCTTACTCCTTTTATTTCTAACAACTGCTTGGATCTTACATTGACCCGCTTGACCATGGTTGGGGGATTGACAGGGTCCTCTAGCAAGCTTGTACCCATAGGTTTGGGTTTTCCACTGGGGGGATTTATGAAGAGCCATCGTTCGCTCCCTTCATATTATCACTTTTCATCTTATCCCCTGCTCATCTGCCCCTTTCCCCTAGTCTAGACATTAGGATGATCTGTCTGTGGGGTTGCACCATTATCTCGTGGGAAGAAGGGGCTAAAGGCCAAGAAGGTAAAAGCAACTGGTAAAAGATAGAAGCCAATAAGAATAAAACCTAGAGATGCTTTGCCCAGGGATCCCCGAGAAGGCAATAAAAGGCCTCTCAGCAAGAAACAAGAGGGACCTAAGAAAAATAAACAAACAAGACCTAATTACGAAGATAGGGGGTCTCATCACGAGCCAACCTATTAGGTTCATGGGTACTTAGCAGTATGACATTGCCATCATCTGGTTACCACGTCAGGGCAGTGACCTTTGGTTGCATGGCCAAAGGAAAGGGGGTCTCATCACGAGCCAACCTTATCATTTCTGTGAAGGTACTTGTGGGTAACACTGTCAGCTCTAGTCACCACTCCAAGGCAGTGTCCTCCGATTAGTCCTTGGATAAAAATAATGAAAAGAACAAAGTAAGATAAGAATAAAAGGCAAAAAGGGCTTGGAAAAAACTTGCATCCATGATAGGTACATCTCGCCTTCTACAAAGGCACCCACAGGTAAAACCATGCAGCCCTAGCTCTCACTCTACCCTAATCCTAGACATCCCTTGACCACATCACCTTGATTTACATGGCTTGTATGATACCCCTTGGAGATTTTCCTTTTCTTATGGATGTTAGCCCAATATGGTGTTTTGTCCATTTCTTCAGCTTTATATTGTGGGCCTTTGTAATATTTTTGAGCTATTGGATGATATATCAAGGTTTTTATGCATGTATTTGATAACATTAATGATGAAACATGATTAACATTGCTATGATCCCTGTGACTAATGAGCCCATGGAGGGCGAAGTTTTTGATGTACAGGACCATGCCCGACGGATAGGTACCAAGTGGACTGGTACACATGGGGAGATGATTAGTTTGGACCTCCATGGGGCCGAAGAGCCCATCAGATGGTTGTTGGGACCCCATCAGAGGCATAGACATGACAGTGATTGGTTGAGCTATTGCATCTGAGAAGAAGAAGGACGTCTCATCCAGGACACTTTGGTTGAGCCCAACCCAGGGGGGTTGACCCATTGCAGGTGGAACATGTCCCTTTGATGACCAATGACGTCATCTAGGAGCCATTAACGTCACCTACAGTGTATGGCAGTTTGACAGGGCAGTTTGGCACGTGTGACAGAGTTTCGAGGCCCAATGAGGGCCAACGTTTGTCATTTAGTGCTGTATTTTGCCCTAAAAAGGGCCAACGTCTCCCTCAGAGGGGCTTGACGTCTCATTTATTTCTCATTTGTGGTTTTAGTAAACAGTTTAATGTAAAACAATATGATTTATGGTTTGTAGCCTTGTCGACTATTTTTAATGACCTAAATTTAATTAAAGGGTCATGATACAGTATATATTGAGGATGTTTTTCCCTCATTTGAACATAACACATCACTCACTCTCCTAGTGAGGTCTGATTTTTGCGCCCTATGAGGGTTATTGGCTGATTTGAGGAAGGCACACTTGTTTGGAGAGGAGATTTTTGGCAAATTTATGGTGTTTTTCTTGAAGGAAGGTTTACAACTAGGGTTTGCATGCTATTTTCTTGATGATTTGTAAGTATTTTTTTGCAAATCTTCTTGATTAAATGGTTGTAGTTTAATTTCTTGCATTCTATTTATATATATACATTGCTGAATCAAAACCCTAGGGGACAAACACACAAGTAGGTCGTTGTCTCATGTCCCCTGATAGAAAAACCTTTTAAGCCATTGAAGAAGAAGAAGAGAGCCTAGCCATTGCTACACTCATTCTATCTTCTTCCCTTAAGCTAGCCGTACTTTTGATTTTCAAGAGGAAGAGGACGTCCCAGGCCTAGGTTATCTATACCTAGGGTCGTTTTTCTTTTAGAGTTTGATGAAAGAGCCTTGCCTTTGCAACACTCTCTCTCTTTAAACTCTCTTGTCTTGATTTTACTTGTCTTTGAGTTAGCTGATTGCCGGGAAGGAGGAGAGAGCATGAGGCCTTGCTTAAGCAACATTGGAGTGAGCCTCTCTCCCCTAGGGTGCTGCTTTCAAGGCTCTGCCATTGCAGCACCTTGAAACCTTTCCCTCTTGTCCTTTTAATCTCCTCCCCTTCAACTTGTGCGTCCTTCACCTTTTCACTCCATAACCCTAGGGACTGATCTTTAGCCTCCAACGTTGAAGTGAAAGTGATTAGAACAACTCTCAAACTCTTATAAATTGAAATCCTAACTAACAACTAACCTAATAAGGCCGACGCCATTATTTGTTATTCCATCTTGATGCTGCAAATTTTGATGATAAGCAATTGAATGATGATTTAAAGCATTTATTGATTTAAGTATTGGTTAGATACATTGTTGGCTTTGTCATCTCGATAGTTATTAATGAATTGATGCTTTTCCTTAGCTAATTGACAAAACGTTGATCTCATTAATACATGTTGTTTTATATTGCTTACTTATTGATGTTAGATAGTTATATGAAGTACTAACCCACTGAATTATAGCCTGCATATATTCTTTATTATTGTCTTGTTCCGGGCAGGTGTTCTCTTTGGGCATACACTTCTTTATTGGCTGATTAGCCGAGCTTTCTGATCTTGGTGGTAACCTGTGAGGAGGAAACTCTGACCTTGACTTTATACTATAGCCTCTTCAAAACCCCAGGTTGTCGGAGACGTCTCCCCTGGGTTAACCTCCTTAAATAGAAAGAACCTCCCCATTGTGGTGACATTGGGTGGGGAAGGTTCCTGTTACGCCAGTTTGGCCTTTATCCTTTAGCCTTTAACCTAAACTAGAAACTGTGCGATAACATTTTGGCGCCGTTGCTGGGAAACACTGAGTCAATTCTCCTCAAACGACAAATCTTTTCGGTAAGCCTTGCCTCATATACTATTTTCTTACAAGCTTACCTGTCGACTCCACTAGGGTGTTTTCCCTTTTTCTTTGATAATTTCAAGCAAATTATCTGGTGACTCCACTAATTTTCTCAGGGTGCCACCTTACTCTCTGTGATACTTCCAAGTTATGGGATCATGGCACACTGTGAACAAATGTATCCAAGTATTGATTTCAGAAGTTTTCAAGGATACCCAAATTACTTTGATACAAAATGGCTAAACAACTCTGCAACGTTTTTGGGTCTCCCGACTCCTCACATTGTAAATTTTTTGGATTATATGAGTGAGACAAATTTGGGAGGAGAGCATGCTCTTATAAAATTGTTCTTACTCACCCTGCCATCCTACTTACAAGATCGTTTTAAGAGTTGTTACAAGGACAGGGGTATATCATCTTTCATACACCTCATTAGTATGTTTATAGACCTTACTAAGCCAGATTGCCAAACGTATGAAGATGTCCTTCAAAACCTCGTGGTAGCCTTAGACCACAAAGGATTCACCACTGAGATTATAGAAGATCTCAGAAGAGCATATCATGATCAATACCAAGAATCCTCTGATATAAGAGACGAGGTTTATGAAGACCATTATCAACCCCTTGAAGAGCAGGTCTGCCATAATCCAATAGAATGCAACAAATATATAACTAGAAACGTGAATTATGAGGATGAAGCACCAGTGACCGCTCCTCAGTCTGAAGAAGCTCTCCAAGATCCTGTCCCTCCTGCACAATATGAAGACAATGAGGTAAGTCATTTTCCTTTTCAGTTTTTTGATCATATCTTGTTCTATGAATCAGAGAGTGAGGAAGAAATGGAACCCTTGGACAAGCTAGGTCCCCTATGTCTCAAGACTAAAGATGTAGAGGCAAATCTTCCACTTGATGAAGCTATCCAAATACTTGAAGCTCTTGGACAGGAAGGTTTGAGCAAGGTAAATTATTCCCCCTTCCAAGTTTTTAGTGGCTCTTTACCTTATGATACAGAGAATACAGAAGTATTGGATGTTTTGACTCCTCCATGTTATGATACTGATACTGACATAACTGATTTTGACAAGTTCATACATGTTGGGAGACGTAGGTGGGATGCGGTTAGTTATGATATGGATCCCATCTATGACATAAAGAGTCATCTTCGAGTGTTGCCTTTGCAATTATCACAACAAGCTCTTGATCGATGGCAACATGGAGATGAGATTTTTACTGACTCTCCACAAACACCCAAGGTTGACCAAGTACAGTATTTTCCTGATGATTTTCGATCTTACCTTGAGGCCTTTGATGAGTACTCCTCCGAGCACTTAGGTTTACCCTATGAAGATGACTATCAACTGCCACTATGCTCGAATTCTGATAGGAGTAAAAACATTGTTTGCCTCAGGAAGGATTCTCATGACTTTTCACCCCAACCACGTGTTGTTACTTCACCGTACTTTTCTATTAAAGGTTTAGTTGGGAAGTATCTTTTTTATGTTGAGTTTCCTCCTAGGCAAACCCTAGACTCAAAGGGTTGGTTGGGTACTGCAAGTTTGAGTCAATTATCCCAGTTTTTCAATTTTCCCTTGATAGTTTGTCAGTCATCTGCTAGATCTTTGTCGATCCCTTCCTTGACTTCAGAGCGCGAGGATGTCCTAGGTGGCCAGTTTGCAAGCCCTTTGAGTCAGTTTTCTGAACCTTGCATTTTTCATGACCCTTTCTTGAAGTGGATTGAGTACTTTCCTCAGAGATGGACTTGGCAGGATTTTATGCCTCCCACCCGCCTCCATGAGTTAGACTTTATGACTTTCGACGATATGATATATGCTCTAACCCATGTCATTTTTGTGCTTGATTTGTCACTGTTCTGGTTTATGATGAAGCACAAAGGCAGGTATTGTGGGACATTGCTGGATTGGCTTCATTGGTTATTTGACTACACCAAACATCCAACCAAAGGTAAGTATATGTAAGTAGTTTGCTTTGCATTGTTGATTATTTTTCAGTCGTATAAATATATATATTTGCGGGGTGGCAATACCACCCCACCTTGCTACTGATGCCCTTTTCGAGTATGAGCAGGTCTTAAATACTGATGCCCGAGTTGGAGCCAAATGTTATCCCCGATTTCTAGGGATAACTAGGAGATCATGTCTCGAGGCCCACAGGTCCTAGACATGGAGTACTGAGAGCAGGATTGATCTGAGCATGGCCCTGGAGGGCCCATCTTTCATCTCTTTTATCAGACTTGTCTTTTCAGCAGCAACAACATCCATCACCATTGGCCTGGTCCTGTATCGGAGAAGGATCTTGCTTCATGAGGTAATTGGTCCAGGTATCATGGTATGTGTCATTTTTTTTATCATTATAACCTTTAGATATATGCATCTTACTCCTTTTATTTCTGACAACTGCTTGGATCTTACATTGACCCGCTTGACCATGGTTGGGGGGATTGACAGGGTCCCCTAGCAAGCTTGTACCCATAGGTTTGGGTTTTCCACTGGTGGGATTTATGAAGAGCCATCGTCCGCTCCCTTCATATTATCACTTTTCATCTTATCTCCCGCTCATCCGCCCCTTTCCCCTAGTCTAGACATTAGGATGATCTGTCTGTGGGGTTGCACCATTATCGCATGGGAAGAAGGGGCTAAAGGCCCAGAAGGTAAAAGATCAAAGCCAATAAGAATAAAACCTAGAGATGCTTTGCCCAGGGATCCCCGAGAAGGCAATAAAAGACCTCTCAGCAAGAAACAAGAGTGACCCAAGAAAAATAAACAAACAAGACCTAATTACAAGGATAGGGGGTCTCATCACGAGCCAGCCTACTAGGTTCATGGGTACTTAGCAGTATGGCATTGCCATCATCTGGTTACCATGCTAGGGCAGTGACCTTTGGTTGCATGACCAAAGGAAAGGGGGTCTCATCACGAGCCAGCCTTATCATATCTGTGAATTGAAACCCTAACTACACTAACCCTAGCCTAAACTAACCTACTAACCCTAAGTTGTTGATGTCATCATTGAATATTTCATCTTATTTGCAGCAACATTTTGTCTTTTGAGTAATTGAATGATAGTTGAAGGCATTAATTGAGTTAAGAGGTTGTTTGTTGTATTGAATGTTGTATCATTCTAGTATTTATTGATGAAGTGACATTACTACCATTACTATTTTGTAAACATTGACTTCGTCAACATTTACTTTTAATTGCTCATATTGAATATCAGATAATCTGTAACATAGATGAAGTACTAACCAAGATTGCACGTATCAACTTCCTTGCTGTATTATCTCAAGCAGGTGCTTTTCTTTTCTTTGGTTATACTTTATTATTCGCTGTTTAGCCGGGACTATTTGGTTGGTGGTGATCTGTGAAAGGGGGAACTTGTCCTTGTCCTTTGCCCTTTCAAAACCCCAGGTCATCGGGGATGTCTCCCATGGGCCTAACCTACCTAAAGAGAAATAACCTACCCATCAAGGTGACATTGGGTGGGATAGGTTCCTGTTACGCAGTTTGGCCTTCTACCTTATAGCCTTTACTCCTAGGTACAAACTGTGTGATAACAATCTTCAGGTTATCAATTGGGATTTTCAGTCTTATTGATCTCCCTTGAGTTTTTCCCTCACACTTGCAATAATTCCTCCAAAGTGGTGAACGCCGTTCTAGTGGGTTTATCTTTTGGTAACTATTATAGGGAATCATTGTAAATGACCATGCAAGACATCTTAGGAAGTTTCGCGGAATTTCGTCGAGTCTAGTATAGCTTTTATTAATTAATTAATTTTTCTAAGTTTGGAGGATTAATTATTTATTTAATTAATTATTTTTGAGCAATAATTGTAAAAACTAGGTCCTTGGACTTTTGATAGGGGAATTTGTGCTCAAAAGAAATGGAATAGCACCCCCTACATCCATGGACCAAGTTTCAGCTTAGTCGGACAACTTTAGCCATGGGTTTGTCCACCTGGAATGTGAGTTAGTCAAAAACAACAATTTTAATTGCTAAAGTCCAAACATGGAAAAATTGTAAAATTGTAATAATGGGCTTAAAGGATGAAAAATGTGAAATAATGGTTAGAGATAGACCCCCTAAGCATAACATGACCCTAGGGGGATTGACGTTTTTCCTTGATGGAGGACGTTGTGACTTGAGTGTGGCCCCCTCTCTTGAGCTTTCACTCCCTCTAGCCTCCACGTCACCCCTTGAGGTGACCCCACTCCCTCCACCTCATTAATTCCTTTCCTTTTCTTGTTTTCCCCCCTTGTGGTGCGTCTTCCAAGGAAGTTACGCCCCTCCTTTGTTGATCTCCAATAAAAAAAAGTTTTTTATTGTTGGAGGCTCTTCCTTTTCCCTAGCACGGATCCTGTGGCCTCTCACTTGTGCTTTGTGTGATCCCAACCTCACCACACTCATCTCTCACCCTCTATCCTTTACCTCATCCCAAGAGGTGTGCCCTCCAAGAGGAGTTACGCCCTCCCTCTTCTAGAAACCCCACAAATAATTTTTAAAAAATTATTTAAAACCTTTCCACTTCCTTGGCATCAATACCAAGGCCTCCCACACTCTTTTTGCTTGATCTCAACATTTTCCATCCTTTCTACACCCTATATCTATTGATCTAACCCTAGATGGTGCGCCCTAGCCTAGGGATCTCCTCTTTTGCTTGGTGTTGGACACTTGGCATTGATCCAAGAGGGGTGAGTTTGCCTCTCCAAGTATAAAATGAACCCTCCCCTCACTCTTTTCTTCACCATATCTTGAGTTATTGTTATGATACTTCATTTTCCACTCTCTCTCTCTCTATTGTTCCATCATTTCCATTCTATGCTCTTAGGGTTTTGGAGTATTTTCTCTCCAAGATCTATTTTCTTGAGTAATAATAAAGGAAAAGCTTTGGAGGATAACTAGAGGAGAAATGCATGTTCTTGTTCTTCTTATGCATATAAGGTAAACTTGTATCGATTTGTTTGATGATTGTACACATTGGATCTTAGGTAAAGTGTTACTTGGGTAGATTTATCAATGCATGTTCTTGTAGATCTATATATCTTGATATGTTAGATAGGAATGAAGTGTCGTCTTGTTAACATATTCAACATATTATCTCTTGTATGCACATCATCTTTCAAGTTTTTGTAGGTTTGGCTTCAAGGGTTTCATTGGAAACAACACAAGCAAGAAGGATCTCTTGAGACACATCCATACTCCATGCTTTTCTCACCCTTTACTCTTCTTCTATATTGTTGTTCATTGACATACATTTCAACTAGTTTAATTTAGTAAGATTGGTCACTTATATCAATTTCTATTATATTTTTCTCGTGGAAAATTTTTGCCCTAAAAAACAAAAGTTTTCCTTCACTTTGTTTGGTTGTGTGTAGCATTTTCCAGCAAGGATACCTTGTTGGTTTGCAGGTTTCAGATCTGATTGAGAAGGGGTTTTGGTTGCCCAAAGACATCCACACAACATTTAAAGACCCCCAAAAGGATTGGTAGCTATCTCTCAACCTCCTTTGTCAATTTCTAGGCTTTCTTGTACGTTTTTTTTCTTCTTCTTCTTGTTTAGTGGCTCATAGTTGTAGGAGGAGAAGTGGTATGGCCTCCTCCCACGTGTGAGCCTTGGGGTAGTGTAGATCTAGCTTGGATTTTCATCTTTTTTGCATTTTTTTGCCCTTTTGAGCTAGGACGTGGGGTTTGAAGGTGAGGGCATCTTCTAGGCCTAGGACGTGGGGTTTGCTTGTGGTTTGTTTGGTTTTCTTGTTTACTTTCCTAGCCCTCTTCTTGTTGCTTTCTTGCCTTTCTTTCTCAATTCTATGAATCTTAACCAAGCTAAGCAACTTAATTAATTACCTACCTAGTTGGGAGAGGAATACCCCAAGAGGTAAGGATAGGTGTTTTATTATGTGATTAATGATCTAATTGATTAATGCCATAATTGTTCTAGATTTATATCTAACATATAATCACTATCTTAAGCCTATTGGGCGTCATAAATAACTTAACTAGATCTCTTGCATGCTTAGTTTGCTTCAAGTCTTTATCTTTATTCACATGCTTAGATCTATAATTCTTAATCTCTAAATGCTTCAATAAGTGAATGGTGTTATTCTTTATTGCATAGATCTCTTAAGGCCATTTTCCATAGGCTTGAATGTTATTTCATGGTTAAGTAAGCAAACACACTAAATATTCTTTTCATATCTTGTAGGCAAGCTGTCCTTGCCCTTGTGATTCATTTATTTCATAGCAAGCTCATATGTTAATAATCTAAGTGCATGTGACAAACTAAATCTTCTTTCAACTATCTTTATTTGCGTTACATGTGCTCATACTCTTGATTTCATAAGCTTAAAGCAACACACTCATAAGCTCATAAAAGTTTCGGCCATATCACTAAATCACACTTTAAAAGTGTCATAAAATATTCAAAACACTCTAAAACTCACCTAAAGGTCTACCTAATCCATATATATACTTAATAGACTATTTAGGGTACCTTAGACCACCATCTTCACCATCTAAAACGGGTTTGAGGAAAACAACGAAGGGTGTAGACAGGGGACTGTCTCACGGCACATAGGATGTGTCCTCTCCGGGAAGTACTCATACTTTAGGGTTGACTGGTTCTGCTAGGGTTGGCCTCGTTGCCACACTATCTTGAGTGTCCAACAGTTATTTGGCAATAAGAGGAGGAGGCTTTTGGTGAAAGCTTAATAAAATTAGATAATATGAAGAAAGCTAAATAACTCAACCTTGGGCTTAAGCTTCTAATAAATACTTTGTGGGTTGAATAATTAGGAGTGTGGATAATCTTCATCAACCTTAATGATACTTCTGCTCAAAATATCTAAATCTTCTTAAATGTGTTGATGATATTGATATATTGATGGTGATCTCATAGATGTAATGATGTGTTGATGTCGATGCTTCAATCCTTTGATATCCTGCACACATAAAGGTAAAACGTGGTTAGCTTGCTCTTTGTATCATTTGTATCTTAGCATTTTTACTTGTAAGTAACTGTATCTAATATTTGTTGGTTCAACTTATTCTTTTGTAATCTTGTAAACAACTTGTAATTTATTTGTAAAGAACAACCCTAACATTTACTTGACCCCATTGCCCAACCTTAGGCACTAGTCTTAGTTGACCTAGGGAAAGGTTTTGCTTTACATTCTAACCCTTTGCATCTTGCATTGTTGCCTTAGCATCCTAGGATAGATCCCCTCTAACCTTAAAAAATTAAAACTAACTCCTAGAAATTAATTTTAACACATTTAGTAACTAAGGTCTACCCCCTTTGGCTTCCCTAGGAGTAAGCCTAGACGGAAGAGGTTCCGGTCAAAGTGACAACGTGGGCTGTGAACCTAGGAATTGTGTCTCCAAGGACACACTAAGTGAGCCGAACTTAGCTCACGTTTGCAAGTGTGTATAAGGACGACAACAGGGCCTATTTTATGATGACGTTGTAATCCCCTATCCTACGAATAACTAAGGAGATCACGTCTCGAGGCCCATATGTCCTAGACATGGAGTACCGAGAGGTAGACAACTTGAGCATGGCCCCGAAGGGACCCTCTTTTCTTGAGTGCAGTCCATTCATAATTAATAGCAATATCCATCCCCACCAACCTGGTCCTGGAGTGGCGATGAGTCCAAGTATCATGGTATGTATCACTCTGATTTTTGAAGCACTTGAATATGTTGTGTCAAATCCTTCTTCGTTTCATGGTGTTTGCTTGGAAATCATTCTCTTTGCCTCGTTTATACCTAGAAGGGTAACATGGTGCCCTAGTAAGTTGGTTTCCCTTTAGGATGGTTTTCCACTAGGTGGGTCTGTGAAAAGTCATTGTCCATTCCCTCCATACTTACCATTTTCCATCTTTATTCCTTCCATCTCCACTATCCATGTTTGAGAATTGGGATTGGCCACGCTAGGAAGGGTTGTACCTTGCCTTGTGGGAAGAAGGGGCTAAAGGCCCAGAGGGTAAAAGTAGCTAGAAAGAGTTAAAAGCCAATGTTGAAACCTTTGAGATGTTTCGCCCAGGGATTCCCGAGAAAGCAGTGAAAAGCTTCTCAGTAAGAAAAGGGAACCCATAAGATACATAAACACTCAAGGTACTAGTTGATGGATAGGTCTCATCACGGGCCGACCTATTGTGAGCATGAGAATGTAGCGGTATGACACTACCACCTATCTGGTCACCAAACCAGGGTAGTGGCTCTTGGTGGCATAGCCAAGAGAAAGGGGGGTCTCATCACGAGCTAGCCTTCTCATTTCTGTGAAATGTTTGTGGATAACACTGTCACCTCTAGTCATCAAGCCAAGACAATGGCCCTAAACTTTTTCCTTGAAGCAAAAAAGCAAAAGATCAAAAGAACTAAAGTTAAGAATAAAAGGCAATGAATGGGCTAGGAAACAATTGCATTTATGACAAGGTGCAACTTGCCCTCTACAAAGGCACCCACAGGTAAGACTTGCATTTCCCTGTTATTACTGCACCCCATGCCCAAACACTTACCCCATGCCACCTCATACACTTACATGACTTTGATTGGCTCCCACTTGGGAAACACCCCAAACTTAAGGGAGGTTAGCCCAATAGGACACTCTGAGACCTTATCCAAACCTAACTTGTCAAATTGCATAATGTCTTTGAGCAATTGTCTGGGTTAAGGGGGGTTTGATGCACATGTTTAGGTAATTTAATTATTGGATGTGATTTACATGCCATGATCCCTGTGACTTATGAACCTCTAGAGGGTGTACTTGTTGTTGTTGCAGGACTTTGCCCGGTGGACAGGTATACATGAGAGAATGATAAGCTCAAACCTTCATGGGGGGCTTATAGCCCACAGATGGATGTTGTAACCTCAACCAGGGGTAAGAAGACATTGAAGATTTGAACCAGGAAGAAAGAAGGACGTTGCCTTTGGAGGCACCCTAGCAGACCTAGACCTAAGAGGATTTTGGTCTTCCATATGGACGTTGGCCCTTGAAGGCCCAGGAAGTCACCATCATGACCCTAGACATCATCCAGAGCTACAATTTTCATTTTGGAGGTAGTTGTGAGCTTGGTGGCATGTGTGGGCATCATCTGGGGCCTCTTGAGGCCACACATTCTACATTCTAAGCCCAACGTTCCACATTAGGGCCTCAACGTCACCCTAAAAGGGAATGACGTCACCATTAGAGATGTTTTTAGATGTTAATTAACTTTTATTGTGTCAAAATTGGATTTTAATGTAAATTAGCCAAGTCAACCTTAATTTTGACCTAAAATTAATTAAGGGTCAAAGTTTTGTATAAATAGAGATAAAGTATTCTCATTTTATCACAACAACTCTCACTTGGAGAGAAGTAGACTGAAATTTCCGCCCTACTTAGGATTTATTGGCTGAAATTGTGATGCACAACTCTCTTGGAGTTTTCTACTTGCAACTTGGATCAATTTTGGTGAAGTCATTTGGTAATCTAGTGTTTTCATGCATGATTATTCTTGGTGAAGTAAGTAAATTTGCTTTTTGTCATTACTTTTGAATGGTTATGGTACATTTTCTTGCTCATGATAAAGATTATTAAATTGCATGCTTGATAAACTCTAAAAGTGAAGAACTTAAGTTACTACTTCTTCACTTTGTCTTTGCTACACTTTGCCTAATTGGTTTATGTTATCCCCGTTTTCTAGGGATAACTAGGAGATCATGTCTCGAGGCCCACAGGTCCTAGACATGAAGTACCGAGAGGAGGATTGACCTGAGCATGGCCCTAGAGGGCCCATCCTTCTTCTTCTTCACCAGATTTGTCCTATCAGCAGCAGTAGCATCCATCACCATCGGCTTGGACTTGCATCATAGAAGACTCTTGCTCCATGAGGTAATTGGTCCAGGTATCATGGTATGTGTCATGTTTGATCATTATAACTTTCTTATATATGCATCAGGTTCCTTACATTTATGATAACTGCTTGGATCTTACACTAACCCACTTGACCATTGTTGGGGGGATTAACGGGGTGCCCTAGCAAGATTGTATCCATGGGTTTTGGTTAGCCACCAGGGGGGATTTGAAGAGCCATCGTCCGCTCCCACCATACTATCACTTTACATCTTATCTCCCACACATCCATCCCATTCCCCTAGTCCGGGCATTAGGATGACCTTTGAAGGGTTACACTTTGTCCTGTGGGAAGAAGGGGCTAAAGGCCCAGGGGGTAAAAGCAACTGGTAAAAGATAAAAGCCATAGGAAATAAACCTAGAGATGCTTCGCCCAGGGATCCCCGAGAAGGCAATAAAATACCTCTCGATAATAAACAGAAGGGACCCGAAGAAAAATAATAAAACAAGACCTAACCAAGAGGATGGGAGGTTTCATCACGAGCTGACCCATTATGTTCATGGGTATCTAGCGGTATGACGTTGCCATTATCTGGTTACCACGCCAGGGCAATGACCTTTGGTTGCATGGCCAAGGGAAAGGGGGTCTCATCACGAGTCGACCTTATCATTTCTGCGAAAATACTAGTGGGTAACATTGTCAGCTCTAGTCACCATGCCAAGGCAGTGTCCTCTGGTCAGACCTTGAAGTAAAAAGGAAAGAAAAAGGTAACAAATAAGAAAAGAATAAAGGCAATGAAAAGGCTTGGAAAAAGTGCATCCATGACGGGTACAACTCACCTCCTACAAAGGCACCCACGGACAATACCTACCCCTGGTCTTCACTATGACTAGACATCCTTAGACCATATCACTTCATGTTACACGGTTTGAATAATCTTCTGTGGAAACTTTCTTCTTCTTATGGATACTGGCCCAATAGGTTATTCTATCTATTTCTTCAACTTTGTATAGTAGATCAGTGTAATGTCTTTGAGCTATTAGATGATATGCTAGGGTTTTATGCATGTATTTGATAAATTTAATGATGAAATGTGATTGACATTGCTATGATCCCAAGGACGGATGAGCCCATGGAGGACGAAGTTTTTGATGTGCAGGACCATACCCGACGGACAGGTACCAGTGGACCGGTACATATGGGGATATGATTAGCTCGGACCTCCATGGGGCTGAAGAGCCCATCATATGGTTGCTGGGATGGTAGAGACATGACAACGTTGTGATGAGCCTTTGCACAGGAAGAAAAAAGGACGTTCCACCCAGGACACTTTGGCAGAGCCCGACCTAGGGGGAATCACCCACTGCAGATGGAACGTTTGCCTTTGATGGACAGGACGTCACCTAGGAGAGTTGGACGTTATCTTGAGTGTGTGGCAGTGTGCTGAGGTTATTGGCACGTGTGGAAGCTTGGAGGATGCTCTAGAAGGGCCAACATCTCACTTCTGGATGCTGGATTTGCCCAAAAAGGGCCAACGTCTCCCTCAAGAGGGCTTGATGTCCCACCTTTTGCTCATATTATGTCATTTTTCTAGCATTTAATGTAAAAACAGTGTAAATTTTGTAGTCAGCCTTGTCGGCTGTTTTAATGACCTATTTTGTAATTAAGAGGTCATGGATTGGTATATATTGAGGACGTTTTCCCCTCATTTTAACATAACGCAACTCACTCTCTTGTGAGATCTTAAAACTTGCGCCCTAGTTTGGTGCTCTTGGTCTTTTAAAGTGAGGCGCAACTCTTGGAGGAGGATTTCTCTTGGCATTTATGATGTTTCTCTCATGGAAGGTTTACAACTAGGGTTTGATTATGCATTCTTCATGATATGTAAGTGAATTTTTCATGCAAAACTTCTTAAGTGAATGGTTGTAGGATTAATTTCTTACATTTTGCTATTATATTGCTGAATCTTGAAACCCTAGGTAGCAAGCAAACTAGTAGGTCATTGCTATATGTCCCCATGTTTGAGAAATAGTTTTAAGCCATTGATAAAGGAAGATATAGCCTAGCCGTTGCTACACTTTTCTCCCTTTTTCTGAGTTAGCATTGAAGTTATAGGTTGAAAAGAGGAGATGTCCTAGGCCTAGTTGAATCTACACCTAGGGTTTTCACCTCCTAGGGTTTGAAATCCTTGCTCCTGCAACACTTTCTCCCTTAAATCTGTACTTTGAAGCTAGACGTTTTGCCAAGTGTATTTAGAGAAAGAGGAAGGAGCACGAGGCCTTGCTTAAGAAACACCGGAGTGAGCCTCCTTCCCTTAGGGTTTTGATTTTAGGGCCCTTCCATTGCAACACCATAGAACCCTACCTTCGAGTCTCTGAATTTTAAATCCTCCCGAGACCTTGTATCCTTGCTTTTGACTCCATTTTACCCTAAGGCACTGGTTAAACTTACAACGTTGAGCTTTTGAAATCATCTTTCAAACTTTAAATTTTGAAACCCTAACGCTACTAACCTAGGCTGACGTCATACTTGACGCAACAAGCCTTCTAACTAGTAATTAAGCAATTAATGATGACGCCAAGCATTTATTGAGCTATTGTTGATGGAAAATATTGTTGGCTTGGTCATTATTATAGACATTGATGAATTGGTGATCTTGCATAGGCTATTTAGAAGAACGTTGACCTCATTTTGTCTATTATATTGCTTGTTAAATGAAATCAGATAGTTAAGAAGTACTAACCCTTTGAATTATAACCTGCAAATATACATATAGTGTTGTTATTGTCTTGCTCCGGGCAGGTGTTCTCAACAGGACTTCACTTCTTTATTGGCTGATTAGCCGGATTATCTGATACTGGTGGTAACCTGCGAGGAGGGATAACCTTAACTCTTGACCTTTTATTCTTTGCCTCTTCAAACCCCAGGTTACCAAGGACGTCTCCCTTGGGCTAACCTCCCTAAACAGAAAGAATCTCCCCATCGAGGTGACAGTGGGTGGGGAAGGTTCCTGTTACGCTAGTTTGTCCACTATCCTGTAGCCTACAACCTAAAAATACAAACTGCGCGATAACATTTTGGCGCCGTTGCTGGGGAACACTGAATCAATCCCCAACGACAAATTCTTTGGTAAGCCTTGCCTCAAAGACTTTTCTCTTACAAGCTTACCTGGCGACTCCACTAAGACTTTATTCCCCTATTCTTTGATAGTTTTAGGAAAACTATCTGGCGACTCCATGACGACCCGTAGCGGAAAACTCTATTCAAATCTCGCTACTGTGGCAACCACCACTCTAACGAACCCTATACCTCCAATCAAGACAAATCCTCACAAATGGTCTCACTCAGAGAGTTTCAACTGCTTTGACTTTAGCCACATCCAAGGTGGAGTACATGATTTGCCCACAAATGCAAACTCTTGGCTACCTTTCTTTTCAGGAAAGGGTACCCCTAGAAACTCACATTGGACCCATTTTTGCGACAGTGTTGACTTTCATTTGGCCGGTCAAGATCACCCTGATGTCTTTATGAGGCTCTTTGCGAGTTCTCTTACAGGAGATGCTAAAGTTTGGATTGATGGACGTCCCAAGGGTAGCATAAAAAACATTGAAGAGCTGCAAAAGGCCTTTAAAATAAGGTGGTGTGATAATGAGCATTCACAAGACTCCTTTTCTCAATACCTCAACATTTGCAAAGGACCTTGTGAAAGTATAAGAGATTTTAGTGATAAGTTCAACCTTGTCCTTAAGAAGATCCGGTCAAATGTTGGTTCAGAACAAGCCATCATCGATCACTTCTTGTCCTCCTTAGAAGGAACTTTGCAATTCAACGTTAAGGACCGCTCACCAACAACCTTAGAAGAAGCACAAGACATGGCCTTTCAGATTGAAAGAAATCTTGATTTTGATGACTACATTCAACAAAGAAACCTGAAATGTGAACTATGGGATCCAGGCAATGAACCTATGGCAGAACTTGAACCCCCAAGCATCCTCCAGATCGAATCAGCTCCCACCAAAAGGAAATGGATCCTTTCTCATAAGAGTGACATCTCTTCCCAAGAACCTCCATTAAAGAGGGCCCATCTGGAGGATGAAGTTGGGGATGCATCACACAAAAACATTGAGCCAAGTCTTCCTCAAGACTTCTCCCTTTTTGTTCATCAGGTGGGACACCCTATTTCTAAAAATTGTGAGTTCAAACCCTTTTATGTCTCCCTCCGAGTCAAAGATTTTCTCCTCCACAACTGTCTCCTACACCCGAGAGCCAAAACCAATATAATGACAGAAGAAGTTATGCAACAATTGGGCCTAAAAATCTCACAAGCAAATACCAGAGATAATTTCGCAAAAGGAATCATTAACAATCTTGAGGTAGCCTTTGACTCCTGTCCCAACGCTCCTTTCTTGATGAATGTGGTTGTCGTGAATGATATTAATAATCTCGGGATTATCCTCCGCAATGACCTTATTGAACACTTGAATGGAAGCATTCAGAAAGAGCAGTCCAGAGCCATCGTCCCTCATCCTGAAGAAGGATTTTACACCATCTACAATGAGCCCTTTGTTGGATCACCAGTTGAAAACCCCGATGAGATAGATGATCAACTTTTATGCATCAATAGTGGTCTGAATGATTGGTTCATTCAGGAAGGAAAGTTGGATATGGACACAGTTGAAGAAACAGAAGGAATCTGGACCTTGGAATTCGATGGCTCACACTCAAGCTTTGGATCAGGTGTTGGAATAGTTTTAACAGCTCCGTCGGGTGAAGTCCTCTACCATTCATATAGGCTGGAATTCTGTTGCACCAACAATGTGGATGAATATGAAGCTTTGATTCTGGGACTCAATCTGGCAATCGACAAAGGTGTCACAATCCTGGAGGTGAAAGGCGACTCAAACCTCATCGTGTCGCAAGTTTTAATGAGATTTGCAACTAAGAATGAGAAGTTAAAAAAATATCGAGATGTAGCTCAGACTCTTTCAAAATCCTTCAGAAAGATATCAATTGAAGTTGTTCCTCGAGAAGAAAACCATGTAGCTGATGCTCTGGCTGTCTCAGCTTCCACTTTGCAACCATGCGAAGGACCTCTTCACGATCTATGCAGAATGGAGGTTCTTTTTAGACCTTCTATCCCCGACAATCTAGAGCACTGGCAGGTCTTCGAGGACGACGATCAAATTATCAGATTTATGGAAAATAACAAAGAATTCACAGATACACAAGTTGCTTTCGTGGCTGATTCTATGGACTTGGAAATCATCAACCCGCAAAACAATACCTTACCAAAGGGCTGTATTCCTCTAGAAAACCTATTTGACAGAAATGATGTTTTCAAAGGAAAAAGAACCAATAAGCAAGCTGAGGAGGCCTTGGAATTCAATATTGGTACTAAAATGGATTCGAGAATGGTCAAGATAGGAAAGGGGACTACCGAGAAAGAGAGAAAGGAAATACTGGAGCTCATTAGGGAGTTCAGAGATACCTTTGCTTGGAACTATGATGACCTAAAGGCCTATAGAGGAGATGTTATCCAACATGCTATACCTTTGGTGGAAGGAGCCAAGCCATTCTGACAGAAGTTAAGGCATATCAACCCGAAGTTAGATGGACAGATACAAAAGGAACTTCAAAATATGATTGACGCTGGTATCATAGCCCCAATCAGGTATTCTTCTTGGATGTCAAACTTGGTAGTTGTTCGGAAGAAAAATGGTGATATCCGCCTGTGTGTTGATTTCCGCAACCTCAACCAGTTGTCGTTAAAGGATAATTATCCTCTCCCAAACATGGAACATCTGCTTCAACGAGTCACTGGGGCAGAGATGATGTCTATGCTAGATGAGTTCTCGGGATACAACCAAGTTTTACTCAAAAGGGAGGATCAACTCAAGACTGTGTTTACTACGCCCTGGGGAACTTTTATGTACTTGAGAATGTCGTTTGGCCTCATGAATGCGGGCGCCACCTTTCAAAGAGCAATGGATTTTGCCTTCAGGGACCTTATACAAAAAATCATAGAAAATTACCAAGATGACCTCACGGTTGTGTCCAAGGATAGGAAAGACCATCTCTCCCACCTCAGGATTGTTTTTGAACGGTGTAGGAAGTATGGCATCTCACTAAATCCTAAGAAGTCTGTTTTTGGGATTGATGAAGGAAAAATATTGGGACACGTGGCCTCACCAGGGGGAGTCTCCATTGATCCCGAAAGAGTCCAATCCATAAAAGACGTCCGCCCTCCAGTCAACAAGAAAGCCCTATAATATTTTCTCAGAAAAATCAACTTCATCCGTAGATTTGTGCCTAACTTTGCTGAAAGGATAAAACCATTAAGCGCTCTGTTGAAAAAGGATGTTGCTTTCAGGTGGGGAAATGAGACTAATAGATCTTTTGAAGATATCAAGAACACCATCTCCCAAGCCCCCGTCTTGATTAGTCCTAATTTTTCACGAGATTTCATAATTTTCTCATTTGCATCTCAGGATACTATTGCAGGTGTATTGATGCAAAAGGATGCTGACAACTATGAACATCCCGTAGCATTTATGAGAAAAGTCCTAAGAGATTCAGAATTGAACTACTCCATCACAGAGAAGCAGGCCTATGCCTTGGTTAAATCCCTCAAACATTTCAGAAATTACATCGGTTACAATAAAATCAAAGCTTATGTGCCATACCCGACCGTGAAAGATGTTTTATCACAACAAGACTGTATGGGCACTCGAGGAAAGTGGGTTTCGAAAATCTAGGAGTACGATTTAGAGATAAAACCCACCAAGATAATAAAGGGACAAGGTCTGGCCCAAATGATGACTGAAAGCAATAAGGAAGCCATACAAATGGGTGAAAATGAGCAGGTGAATGTAATAGTCAGTGAACTAGAACATGATGAGTGGTATTCCGACATAGTTTATTATCTAAAGAACTTGTCTTGCCCTGATCACCTGGTAGATTACAAGAGGAGGGCTTTGAGGTTGAAGGCTATGAAGTATTGCCTGACCGAAGACGGACTTGGGTGGAAGAATCCTGATGGCGTTATACTTCGATGCGTAAACAAGGACGAGGCAAAGAAGATCTTGGAGGAATTGCATTCTGGGCATTGCGGTGGACACTTTGCTGCACGTACTACTGCCCATAAAATTTTGAGGGTTGGTTATTATTGGCCAAGACTTTTCTCAGATGCTTATCAACACGTTCTATCTTGCCAACCTTGCCAATACTTCACCGACAAACCAAAACTTCCAGCATAGCCTTTGAAACCAGTAGTAGTGGAGGCACCATTTCAGCAACGGGGTCTGGATTTTGTTGGGGAATTCAAGGACAATTCAAGTAATGGCTATCGATGGATCCTGACAGCCACAAATTATTTCACTAGATGGGTTGAATCGATTCCTACAAAGAAGGCCACCGAAGAGGTTGTCATGAACTTCTTAGAAGATCAGATCATATCCAGGTTTGGGGTCCCTTCCAAGATCACTACGGATAATGCCAAAGCTTTCAGCTCCTACGATCTGGTAGAGTTTTGTTTCAAATATGGCATTACCCTATCCCATTCCTCGAACTACTACCCACAAGGAAATGGGTTAGCAGAATCAACCAACAAAAACCTCATGAATATCCTAAAAAAGGTTGTAGGGGAAAATAAGAAATCATGGGATAGTAAAATAAAGTATGCAGTATGGGCAGATCAAATAACAACGAAAACATCCACGGGGAAAACTCCTTTTGAGCTGGTATATGGACTTGAAGCAAAACTTCCTGTGAACCTCCAAATTCCTATCCTTCGATTCGCACAACAATACGACACAGATGCAGAGGCAATCCAAGGAAGAATAAATCAGCTGATAGAATTAGATGAAACACGAAGAAATGCCTTGGGTCAAATGATAAGGAACCAAAAGAGAAGATAAATAACACTTGTGATCATAAAGCCAAGGAAAGAAGTTTCGCCAAAGGAGATTTGGTCCTGCTATGGGATAAAAGGAAAGAGAAGCCTGGTATGCACAAAATTTTTGACAGCCTATGGGGAGGCCCTTATAAGATCAAGAGTTGCGCAGGTACAAATTCTTTCAACCTGGAGACAATAGAAGGAGAGATTCTGAAACTGCTAGTAAACGCTTTACATATCAAGCGTTACTACCCTCCAGACACATGACGATACAGGTAAGTATAAGTAGGTAGGCATTTTCCGTGTATTATACCATCTGCATTTCATGTATGTTTCCTCATATGCATCTGATTGTTTTATCTCATATGTATACTGTTGTAGGAAAATCTCCCCGCGGACAGGTAGATTGCCTCAAAGAGTTAGACCCTAAACTCTAAGACAAAAAGTGCTTAACGTGGACACTGACTTCCTTTCAAATCTATAGAAACTAATACATGAGAAGGAAGGAGAATAGAAGTACCTCTTTATCGACGTTTGTCCCTGCACGCTCCGAGTCGAGCTCCAAACTCTCGCTCCTCGATGAGTCCTGTAGACAAACAAAGTACGACCACTTCCTACTCTATTGATACTAGCTTGAAAATAGATCTATCTATCAACGATAAGTTCATGTAAGATCAAACACGAACTAGAAAGAAACAGGCCAAGCGTGTCATATTAATGAGAATAACGACAACAGTACTTACAATCGTAGATGCGAATGCGACAGCTTCGTCAAGTCCCCTTCGTCTAACCCTTGCTCGAAAGATCCACGACCTGGATGATAACAACTTCACTGATCACTCTCCCTTAGCTGACTGTGTGTTTCCTATGAGATCATAGGTTTCATGCTAGCAATTCTTCCTCCTTCTCATCATCATGGAGCCTGCTTATATAGGTTAAGAGAGGTTTAACCTCTTGAGATATCTTTAGGGTAGGTTGAGGAATTCCCTCCTCAGATCAAGGATCTTTTGATTGAACCAAGAATTCGAATGCAACTGCCTTCCAAACTTGAAAGATCCTTCCCTTATTCTCCTCAACAGGCCAACCACTGCCCAGATTAGACAACGCTCCCTCAAAAGGGGCATTAGGGCGCTATAGCGCTCCCTAGGAAGCTTGAGGGGAGCGCCAGCGCTCTAAGGATGGATATCGCTCCTTCAGAGGGGCAGTATGGCGTTATAACGCTCCCTAAGACCTTATAGGGGAGCGCCAACGCTCCTAAGGCTGATACAGAGGAGCGCTCACCTTCAAAACCCTTGTTTAAGAGTCAGGTGATAAGAGTTCCTTGACTTCAGTTAATCACTCTCCTTCCTCCAAATCAAGTGTCTGAGTTATTCTAGATGTCTCCTTGGTGTCGTCATCATGGAAGTATGCTTTGTTTGATGTTTGCGACACTTGTGAATGACATGCGACACTTGCGACAGTTGAGAGGATCACGCGACACTTACGCCACTTATCGAAGTGAGCAATATTGAGGTGTAACAGATTGCCCCCCAAAGTATGAAGTTAGAAGATGTGAACTGATAACTGAAATGCTTTGTAGACTTGCAAGCAAGGGTATAGACTCGAAGAACTTGACGAAAGCTGCACACAAACATCCAACAAATATCATGACATATTTCAAAACCCAAGGCAGGCATACCTATGCTTGGGTGATCAAGACTTGCAAGATATGGCCGCCATATAATACACTGCGAATCCATAATTGTATTGATAAAAAGGTATAGCCATCGAGGATACAATGTGGATCTATACTTTGATGACCTGGACTGATCGTAGCCATGAAGAATACATAGTGGATCTACGAGGTGACAAGACATAGCCACAACCAATACAAAGTGGATCTATGTAATAGTGTATGCATCATTCGTCCAAGAGAAACTCCTTCGCAACCTGGGCAAAGTATATATCAAAGTGATCACTCAACCCAGGGTCTTCTTACCAATCCCAATGTGGTACGATTCTAACCATGTGAATAGATGTCTTGATGTCGAACATGGCAGAAACCACTTGATTACCGGTCAATGGTGTGAACCGTTAACAAGTGCGAGGGAGATCACCATTAATGTCATTGATTCCCAAGGTACCATAGTACATTCCAACGAATGTGAATGGATGAGCTGGAGTCGAACATCCGTGGAATCATCCGATCAGAGGTCAATGATGTAAACCTACTATTGAATGTGAGGAGGCTTGCCATTGAGGCATGCAGGTCCCAAAGTACTAACTGGTTTCTGAGCCTAATTCCCGGATAATGTGTTGAGGTCGACAGGAATAAGCTCGTCGAAGGAGGGCCTTGATGTATCCCCCATCAACGACACGAAACAGACATAGAGATGTAATTGGTGGATCAAAAGGACATGGACTGACACAGGTTCTGAGGCAAGATATTTGGGATGGCTGACTCTAGAGGCGGATACTTCCCTTGAAAAATGAGGCACAACAGCAGAAACATGACATGGACCAAAACTTGATGATGCAGTGGATGCTGTGACTTACGTTAAGTGACCCAAAGGAGTGAAAGAAACTCAAAGGATTGGCTCAGTGCAGAGGTTCAGCGGGTTATAATGCGTGCAAAAGACAAAGTGTCGTGTTCAAGGGCGACTTTAAGAATTACTTGATAATGTTCTCAAGAGACTTCTTGACTTGCTTCTTCCAATTTTTCCGCCATCCAAATAGACGAGTACCTCTTTTTGATTTAATGAGCTCGAGGAGGATAACACATGCTTGATATAACTCACCTTTGGTAAGTTCCTCTTCCTTTGTTTAACGAACTAGAAGAAGTAAGGGTTCAATCCCGTATGGGCCTGTCGATGTGTGCTTTAGCGAGTCCAAAGACAGAAAACTCGAAGGTTTTTCAAGATTATAGAGTTTGGAAAAACACTTAAAAGAGAACTCTCTCAGTTCATTTTTCGTACAGTAGTCTAACGAGACCGAAAAAGAGATAAACTATAGCGCGAAAGACGCAATTTCTAACCTTTTAACGAGTGTGAAAGGAAGCAAGGTCACTCGACAATCTTTTCATATTTAGAGAGTCTAAAAAGGGTTTAAAGATGACTCCAGGGGGGTTCATTTTTCGTGTGTCCATGCGGGTCCGAAAAAGAGATAAAAGTCTACCCGGCGCGTTCTTCATGTTTTCGAGCTTGAGAACGAACCAAGACTATGCTCATGAGTGCGACAAGGTAAATAACCCATCAGAACTGCCAGGAAACTTGCGATGTCAGAACTACAAACCGAGGTTTAATGAAGCCATTATATTGTTAGAGAAACCCATAAATGACTATACCTTATAAAAAATGGAAATTTATAAATAGCAATACAATGAAAATTCCATTTACCATTTCATTTGCACAAGGATTTTGGAGTAGTGGAGATTCTCATTTTGAAGGTGGATCTTGTTTCACTTGATACTGGAGCTACGGTTGACCGTTTCTCTTGCCGTTTGGACCAGGTAGATATTCATCTCTCCTTCTTTAAATTACATGGTTTAATATTCATTTTCATAGCAACATTTAATTCAAAAACTGAAGCCCTAAGTCGCCCCCAAAAAGATCAAATCGACCTCTTTTAAAAATGATGAGAAAAATGCATTCTTTTTGCAAAAACGTTTTAGAAGGGGATAGCCATGATGCCAACGCCTTAATATCTAAGTGGATGGGTCGTTTTTGTCAAAGAACCCATGAAAAATTCTCACATATGCCCACGCAGCCATAGATAAATCGTTTTCATTTTAAAACGTTTCATTGTTGTATAATGAATATTGAATGGCTAAGAGAGGGTGTGGTCTCTTTAAATAATGTTGGCATTAGATTTCATGTTTTTTAGATTGCTTTTGAAAATTGTCGAAATTGCCAAAACGTTGAAATAATGAAATTCTTTATTCTTTTTGTTTTGTAGGTGATTTCGGCGACCATGATCGAGTGGAAAGAACGAGAGCATGAGATTGATGACTTGGCTGCCTTGCGGAGTCCTCGCACAGGGGCCGCATTGCGAGCTTGTGGTTTACTAAAATTTTTCAAATTGCAAAAAATGAAGAAGGAGATTTTGTTGCTTGAGCACATGATCGACTCATGGGATGTTGCGGAGCAAGGATTCCGGATCGGCACACAACTTCTAACCATTGAATTAGAAGACGTGTATTTCTTGACTGGCCTCTGGAAAAGAGGGGTTCCCATATCTTTTTCCGGGCAGAGGGCGCTACCTGAACAAGTGGTTGTGTATCTGCCACGTCACTGCGTTCCAGGAGAAAGACTGGTAGGGGGTAGAATCCCTATCAAGGATATCCGAGAGCTACCCCTCCGGTCCATTTTGTTTGCCATCACGAGCGTGACGGGCAATACTAGCGCACATCTGGCATCAAGATCGTAGGTGGCTTATGGTGTTCAGTGTTTGGAACCAACATTGTTCAACTGGAGTGCAAGGTTTTTTCGAAATGTGAAGGAACAGGTTTCACGGTGCAGGATGGGACAGAAACAATTTGGTTACAGCTCTTTTCTGGTCTCATTTTTCCTATAGAGCATCCCCAGATGCAGCCTCAGATAACACTGGCAGTGCGACCAATGAACGAACCAATGATGGAGAGGTGGACTAGTTTGTCTCTGAGGCTAGTAGCGGAGTCAGAGTTCCATTTCACCGGCGATTTATTTTCTTGGCTAAGACGACAGTATCTCTGGATAGAAGACTTCCCGTATGCTGAGGTAGATTTCCGCGGGAGAATGGATTTGATTTTACCCGAGGGGGAAGACTGGGATGTGTTAGGTAAAAGACTGAGCCATACCTTGTCTAGTTTTTGTTTTTTAAGTTTTTAATGTATATGTATTTTTTTTTTGGATATATAGAAGAGTTTTTTAAAAGATGTATTGTTTTCAACATGCAGACAAAGGAGCAGTGCGCCCGACCGATATACCGATACCAGGACGTCGTGGGGGTGTTCCGGTTGTAGCAGATCCGGGAGTACCCGTGATAGGTCTCCGAGAGGTTGAAAGAAACCTCCAAGGCCTCACAATGGGCATTCCTCCTATACGGAGGGGAGAAGTGCCTTTACATCTGCAGAGGCACACTGTGGGAGTGCCAGAGAATGTCAATTCTCTACTGAGACGCGTAGTGCGTGCAATGACATGTTACTTGTAGCACAATGTAGTGCAGGGAGATTAGAATCTCTCTGGTGATCATATTTTTGTATGTCTTGTCAGGCGATGTTGTAGGGGTTTAAAGACCCAACATTTTGCTCTTCTATATATTTTGATGTAATCAAAACATTTCAGTCACGCCATATATATATATATATATATATATATATACAGTTCCGAGTGTTAGCGATAAAAAATGCACTGGCATTTTTGAAAGAATGATGCCTAATTTTGTAGGGAACATTTGACTAGCTTCCCGGGCTCCAAATGCAGATTTGAAAGCACCATTGGAAAGCTCAGGATTTGTAGATGTCGATCGACTATTTAAGCATGCAAAACAGACTCTCCATGACTGAGAAATTTGATTTTAAAAAAATCTGCGCTTTCACTAGCTAGCCCGTCTTGAATTTTGCTAGTTAGCTGGTGAAAGCTCCGCCTTTCACCAGCTAAGGAGCATATTTTCGGGTAAATTAGCTGGTGAAAGCCTGTCACGGCCAAAAAAACCAAATTCTTGCCCAGATCAGGATTTTTTGAGTTTGATTGGTATGAAATCTTCTTCAATAAGTTGGTTATAAATTATCAAATCAAAATCTCAAGGCCATTCTTGGAGATGAAAGTCAAAAGGGAATTTTTTGACTAGATTTGGTCATTTTCAAGGGAAAAATGATAGGGATCAAATGACGCATCATCCAATTCGAATTTTATCTTTGGAGGACCAAATCAAACAACCTTGGGAGGCTGAAACTGCACTTCATCAGCAATCTATTATTTTTAGAGATCATTAAATAAGACCTTTCCTATTTTGTTTTGATTTTCCATTCTAGATCCATTTTTATAGGATCTCATCCTACACTTGTTGTATCTGTTTTTATTTGACTATTTTTAGTAAATCTGATCCATCTTTCAAGGATCTAGATTTCATCTTGTAAGGC
>ML792147.1:215931-226192 GCA_009831015.1 Picea engelmannii | reverse complement strand
TATGCATGTATTTGATAAATTTAATGATGAAATATGATTGACATTGCTATGATCCCAAGGACTGATGAGCCCATGGAGGGCGAAGTTTTTGATGTGCAGGACCATACCCGATGGACAGGTACCAGTGGACCGGTACACATGGGAATATGATTAGCTCGGACCTCCATGGGGCTGAAGAGCCCACCAGATGGTTGCTAGGATGGCAGAGACAGGACAACGTTGTGATGAGCCTTTGCACCGAAAGAAAGAAGGACGTTCCACCCAGGACACTTTGGCAGAGTCCGGCCTACGGGGAATCACCCACTGCAGATGGAACGTTTTCCTTTGATGGACAGGACGTCACCTAAGACAACTGGACGTTATCTTGAGTGTGTGGCAGTGTGCTGAGGTTATTGGCACGTGTGGCAGCTTGGAGGATGCTCTAGAAGGGCCAACGTCTCACTTCTGGATGCTGGATTTGCCCAAAAAGGGCCAACGTCTCCCTCAAGAGGGCTTGACATCCCACCTTTTGCTCATATTATGTCATTTTTCTAGCATTTAATGTAAAAACAGTGTAAATTTTGTAGTCAGCCTTGTCGGTTGTTTTAATGACCTATTTTGTAATTAAGAGGTCATGGATTGGTATATATTGAGGACGTTTTCCCCTCATTTTAACATAACACAACTCACTCTCTTGTGAGATCTTAAAACTTGCGCCCTAGTTTGGCGCTCTTAGTCTTTTAAAGTGAGGCGCAACTCTTGGAGGAGGATTTCTCTTGGCATTTATGGTGTTTCTCTCATGGAAGGTTTACAACTAGGGTTTGATTATGCATTCTTCATGATATGTAAGTGAATTTTTCATGCAAAACTTCTTAAGTGAATGGTTGTAGGCTTAATTTCTTACATTTTGCTATTATATTGCTGAATCTTGAAACCCTAGGTAGCAAACACACTAGTAGGTCATTGTTATATGTCCCCATGTTTGAGAAATAGTTTTAAGCCATTGATAAAGGAAGATATAGCCTAGCCGTTGCTACACTTTTCTCCCTTTTTCTGAGTTAGCATTGAAGTTATAGGTTGAAAAGAGGAGACATCCTAGGCCTAGTTGAATCTACACCTAGGGTTTTCACCTCCTAGGGTTTGAAAGCCTTGCTCCTGCAACACTTTCTCCCTTAAATCTGTACTTTGAAGCTAGCCGTTTTGCCAAGTGTATTTAGAGAAAGAGGAAGGAGCACGCGGCCTTGCTTAAGCAAAACCGAAGTGAGCCTCCTTCCCTTAGGGTTTTGATTCTAGGGCCCTACCATTGCAGCACCATAGAACCCTACCTTCCAGTCTCTGAATTTTAAATCCTCCCGAGACCTTGTATCCTTGCTTTTGACTCCATTTTACCCTAAGGCACTGGTTAGACTTACAACGTTGAGCTTTTGAAATCATCTTTCAAACTTTAAATTTTGAAACCCTAACTAACCCTAATGCTACTAACCTAGGCTGACGTCATACTTGATGCAACAAGCCTTCTAACTAGTAATTAAGCAATTAATGATGACGTCAAGCATTTATTGAGTTATTGTTGATTGAAAATAATGTTGGCTTGGTCATTATTATAGACATTGATGAATTGGTGATCTTGCATAGGCTATTTAGCAGAACGTTGACCTCATTTTGTCTATTATATTGCTTGTTAAATGAAATCAGATAGTTAAGAAGTACTAACCCTTTGAATTATAACTTGCAAATATACATATAGTGTTGTTATTGTCTTGCTCCGGGCAGGTGTTCTCAACAGGGACTTCACTTCTTTATTGGCTGATTAGCTGGATTATCTGATACTGGTGGTAACCTACGAGGAGGGATAACCTTAACTCTTGACCTTTTATTCTTTGCCTCTTCAAACCCCAGGTTACCAGGGACGTCTCCCTTGGGCTAACCTCCCTAAACAAAAAGAATCTCCCCATCGAAGTGACAGTGGGTGGGGAAGGTTCCTGTTACGCCAGTTTGTCCACTATCATGTAGCCTACAACCTAAAAATACAAACTGCGCGATAACAATTTATATTATCAAGCCTCTAAAGCCCTAAAGTGCTTTAGCGGTCTTGATTAATTGTGGTCTCATCTAAATATTTCTTTCAATTATCTAAGGAGGAAAACCGCTAGGACCTAGAAATGTTGACTCTCTAGTAGCTCGCCTCCCTAAAGATTGAATCCTAAGAAGACTTAAGTTACTACTCTTCTGAGATTCATCCTTTACTTGGATAAACATAATCATTTTGTTGCTTACTCCAAATGAATGTTGTTGAACTTTTGACTCCATAACTCTTTAAAGGCACTAGTCCTTACACTCCTTTTGTTGAGAGATCAAGCCAACACTCAAACCTTGAACCTTCTAGCTTTCACTAACTAAAACTAACACTAACCTAGCCTAGACAACTAACTTACTTCTTGTTGTTATAAATCACTGCTGCAGCCATCTTGATGCAACAAATTTTCTGCATAATCTACATTAAATGCTAGCTAAACACTTCTAAACTTGCTTGTGACATTTGATTATCAATCTGCCTAATAAATGCTATCTTTTCACTGTCTTATCAAGCAATTTGGAGGAATATTTCTTGCAGTTGTTACAAAATACTTCTTTCTGTTGTAAACTGTCATTTAAGCTGCAATTTTATATCAGCTAGCATACATTTCAAAGGTTTATTGTTTTATTGAAGCGTTAATATCATTTTGTACTTGAAACTGCCATATTTTTTGTTTGTTGTCGTGTCCTGGGCAGGTACACTTCATCCATTACATTTTCTTCATCTCTTAAGACATAAATACCTTTTGACTTGAGTGACCAGTGAGAGGGCGGTATTTTTGCATCCTTGCTTTAGTTTCATCATCCCTTTAGGTCACTAGGGACGTCTCCCTTGGGGTAGTTTTAACATAGTCCTAAATAGAAAGAGGTTTCCTATTAAGGTGACAGTGATAGGTCACCCCCTTGTTACGCCAATCTTGTCTCACTTGCCTTGGGCTTTGGGAAAGTACAAATTGTGCGATAACATATGTCATATACTAGGGTTTGATGATGTTGGGGTTTGTTTGCCACTTGGACACCACATGATGACTTGAGATGTGATAGGGCACTTGATGATGATCTTCCAACTCACTTGCACTACTAGACGATGACATGTGGCCTTGGGAGGCCTCCTTCACCTTCTTGAGGGCTTGACATCACCACACGTGTGACATTATGATGTATTATTTGCATGATTTATCATTGTAGAGGCTATTTTGAGGGGTCAACCCCACTTCTAGCATGGATTATTGATGTTTTACTCAATTATGTGGAAACATTCAAACACTCACACTTCTGAGATACACCTATACTTGTCTCTTCTCTTCTCTTTTTCGCTAGGAATAGTTGTGCGCACCACTTGAAGGAATATTTTTTTATTGGATACGTGTCTCGTGTTGATGAATGGATGGTGAATTAGGGTTTCCTCATGCATGCGCTTGACCTAGTAAGTTTTCTTGTTCAAGTTTGTTGCTTGTGTGGTATATTTTGGTAAATGCTCTTTTAGAGGCTTAATTGTTGCATGTCACCTTGTATGCTTGAAACCCCAGGAGGGATTAAGAGGATTTATCCCCCTCCCTACTTTCATTTATCATTAACTGTTGAAGCATTAAGACTTTATTCTATGGTTTATGAGGCTATATACTCTAGGGTTCTTGTCTTGGCTAGTTTAAGTCATAGGGATTAAGAGGTTGTTTCCCCATAGGGTTCTATCTAGTCCAATTGAAATCTTGTTGCTAGAGGTTAGAGAAAAAAACGACACCTAGGGTTTAAGAGGTTATATGCCCTAGGGTTTGTTTTCTAAGAAGATGGGGTTAGTGTTTATGAGGCTATATTCCCTAGCTTCATCTTCATCTCTCTTGCACCTAACAATTTTCATGGTGTGTTACTTGACTCTTTTTATCACAGGATTTGTACTTGTGCAAAGCCCCACCACAAGTCCCCAAATCTTGCATAACTATTGAAGATCCTACCACTGTCACCTTAGTAATAAATTCGCTCGTTTTAGTGATGGAGGAGGTCCACCACAGGGGAGGCTTCCCCTGTGACCTCAAGTGATCAAAGTAGCAAGTAAAGTAGCCAAGCCTATCGCCCCCTCTCTTGATCACCTAAAGATTGGTCTAGGTCAGGATAGCAAAAGAGATGTGAAGTTGTTTGAGTACCTTTTCGGAACAAGAACACTATATAGCATATATGTAGTGATTTCCAAGTTCAAGCATGCAAAAAATACCTCTTGAAGACACTAGACAATGAAAGTTGCTATGACTGTTATGAATTTGCAGCAATGAATAGTAGTACAACATTGATGAATAAATTATAACATCAACAACAATTATTCTTTAGAAATGCAACAATTGACAAAGAAATCTTAGCATAAATTCACTAGATTAATACCCAATTGTTAGATGCACTTTATGAATGAGTTAAGTCACCAATAAATGAGTGTATGCAACAAGTTAAAGAGTTATCAGGTGGCTGTAGCAAACTTTTGCAATAGCAGCAAGTTTACTAGCAAATGAGTAAGTGTTAGTGTTAGCAATGTTAGTAGAGAGCTTAAGAGAATTGAAAGAGAGTGTTTGTTGATCAATTTCACGACAAGAGAGCTATAAAATCAGTGCCTTTGAGGGCTATGAAGCCTTTATAACAACAAATACAACAATGCTTGAAAATTGAACTACTAGAGATACGAGGTAGGGTTTAAACTCTAAGGTGCTAGAACATTAGGGCCTTAAGGTTTAAACCTTAAAGAGAAGGATTGCTAGAATGCAAGCACATTTGGGCTCTAGCAACTAGTTCAACTAGTTCAAAGTCAAATGTCTAGGGCTAAAATCCTAAAGTGCTAGCACTTTAGGGCTTTAGGATACTAACCCTAAAAATGATTCCTTCACCAATTTTGAACAAAATTAACCTTGTGAGAGGAGGAAGCACTTATGCTTCTCTCTTAGGGTTTCACTAAGCAAGACGTCTAGCATGAAAAAGTAAAATTACCATGAAACATTTATAGCACGAAGATAAAAGTGCAGAAATTTCACTTACTTCACCAAGATACCATGAGATAAAACCATGTTTGCAGAAATTCCATCCAAAAATCAGCAAAGACACTCCACAATTGATCCTCCAAGGATAGTGTATGAGCAAAAAGAGCTAGTAGCCCAAATAAGGAAAACATTTCAAAGCTATTCTCTCTCAAAGGAGAGTTGAGATCTAAAAAGGAAATGATGTTTTCCTTTTTATATGAGGCTTCCTCAATATAATTTGTCCACATAAATTTATCAACAACAAATTAAAAGAGGGCCAACCCCTTCATTTGCCTCTACAATATGCCAAAATGAAAAATACATAAAGTAAAACCCTAAAAAGGGTAACGTCATGCCCTAGAAGGGTGACCCAGGTGCTAAAACAAATATGGTGTCAAGCCTCAAGGAGTGGATCGTTGGTCCTCCAAAGGCCAGGTGTCATGCTCCAATGTGCAAAAGTGTGATGCAATGTGTCCCCTCAAGTCAAACCACCTACAGAACCACACCACCCATCAAACCCTAACCACCAAGTGACGTCAAGGGCTATAAGGTGATGTGATAGGCCCCCAAAGGCCACATCCAAGTGCAAGAAGGGTGTAATCTCATCCTCCAATGATGCCAAGGTACCTCCAAAGGAAACGTCCTCCATCGTCTGTGTACAATAGCTTTAGGGTGCTTTGCCTAGCGTGTGGGATTTTAGCCCATGTATGTGGCATAATGACCAGCCTGCTCAAAACCAAGCCCATTTATCCATCGTCCAAGGTTCAAAGGGTGTGAGAGACACTATCTGAGGGTGTTGAGTCACTGGATGACTCACTAATCTCTATCGCACGTGCCAAAGTCTTGCAATAAGGAACAACATCACGGGCACAACCCAAGATGTCCCTCAAAAAACCATGCCAGGGAAATTCAAAGCAAAGCAAAATATAAGACAAAGTAAACCAATGTTCATACGACACATTAGTCCTTAAATCATGCAAAGTAAGTTGATGCCTAAGATACAAGCCATGTAAACAATTCACCCTGTTATCCTTTTCAAGTATCACCCAAGCCCAAGACCTTGTGAGGGTTACCATGTTTAAGTATGAGAGAGCCTTCATCCAACCCTATTAGGTGTGCCACCTAGACAAAAAAAAAATAACCCAGGTAGAGGGATAGGTCCCGAGAGTGACACAAGAAAGTAAAAACCCATCAAGAGTAAGTGTGAAGATGATATGGTTCCATGCCTCCTTCATGGCTTATGGTGTCCATCTCTATGAGTGTTTTTGTTGAGGGTGTGCTTGATCTTGAGTCACCCAATATTTGCGTTCCATCTTTTTCTAAACCCCTTCATTAGCCATCTTTCCAATCCTTGCTTTCATTTATAATTTTCTTTGAGGGTCCCCCTTTGTGGGTTTTCAAGCTTTAGCATTATTTTTTTGGGACGAAGGCAAGCATTGAATGAGTAGAGTTCAAGTTGGACCGACTTTTGGTGGTCCTTATTTTCTATGTTCATTTTATTTTTAGCATTAGTTTCTTATTCTTTTATAGCAGCTGCAATCTACCTCCGAGCCGTCAACCCCTTTCTCATGAGAGCATTGGCCATAGCCGAAGTTTAGAATATATGAAAGGATTCATGACGGAAAGTGATAAGTATGGTTGGGAGAAAAATATTACCCTTGTGAGGGCCCCCCAGTATTACCCCTTTTCCCTGAGCAATGACAACACGAGACTAGGGAACATAAGTTGACCACCAAGGTGAAACAAGGCAACCAAGACAATTTCTCAAGCAAGTGATCCACTATCCAACTTCAACCAATGATCCTTGTCCACATGTCCAATAAATTAAACACAACACCTTGCATGAAAAAAGGACTTAACCATACCTTATGGTGATGCTTATGGTGACGCTGGCTTACCATGCCCATACCCTAGGTTGCTTGAATGTGACGAGACTTGGTTGATCTATGCTGGGAGGCAAATCAGGGGGGCTGTTGGATTGCCATATGTGGACATGTTGATCATCATCATCATGGTGTAGATCATGTTCTCCATTGCGGGCCTCGAGACATGATCTCCTCTAGTGTAATGTCCCCACTTTTGGACATTATCACATTACAAAGTGTTATGCCTACCAGAGTAGCCAGATATGGGTGACAGCAAGTTCCAGAGGTATTGAGGGGTTTTATTGGGCCCGACTTGCATCGTTCATCATATTTCATCATCAGGATCCATTCCACACAGCTTGGATTTGGTTTCGTTGCATTCCGACGATTTCCGTAATTTTGAGTTATTATGGGTTATATTTTAATTAAAATCACTAAGAAGGTCATATGAAGCATAATACTTGGAGAAACTTCTTAGTGTAATAGCTCATCGAAATCAGGAGGAAGAACACTACATGATAAGATGATGAGAAGTGACTTCCAGTGGTCGGAGAAGCCATAAGGAGGGATAAATAACTTCTTAGAGGTAAAATGGTTAATTAATTAATAAAGTGATTTAATTAAGGAATAATAAAATAAAGTAAAAGTCACTTGGAAAGAAAAGGTGAACAGAGGGGATAAAAGAGAGATAGAGGTCTCTATTCTCCCATTATATTGTTTATCATTTTGATGTCTGGCTTCTTGCTAGAGAGCCCATGCACTTGGGGGTTTTGAGGGTTTTGACTGAACAAACCCTAGAGATCAACTTGGTGGCGATAGATTCCATCCAACCTGGTCCAAGCTTGGTCATGAAGGTGAAAGATTCATCCCCCACCATTCTACACCAGTTCTATTCAGTTCCAGGAGCATTTGTGGAGGCAAGGTGTATTGTTGGACAGTTTCTACAGAGCTAGGGCGCACCCATCTTGAGAGAGCAGTTTGATTTGCTTAGAGGTGATCAGATTCTTAGTAGATCTCACTCCAGGGTTGTTAGCCATCACTATAGAGCCCTTTTTATAGCAGTGTTTGAGTAGATTCATCAAACCATTTGTCCTATCACTCAAGAGGGCATGATTCACTTGAGGAGGGCACACTATCCCTTAGAGATCGTGTTCTGGAGGGGAATACCTTTCCCAATCGACTAGAGCTTTGGCAATGGGGTTTCCTAACCCCCAATCTACCTTTTGGCAGTTGGTTTCAGGGGTTTGGCAGTTATATTCTTGGAGGCCGAATTATTGGCTTGCTGCAAAGCTAAGAGGGCACATCTGTTCTTAGAGGCATTGTTGTTTGGGGGTCTTCCAGTTGAGCTACAACCTAGAGATTACTCATATCCTCTAACCATCACCAAATCTATCTTCTCATAGAGTTTTGCAGAGGTTTGAGGCCATCAGAGAGGAGGTCTTACTTTCCTTGGACAATTCCAGTCATGAAGTGTGCATTGTGAGAGAGAGGGCATCACATACAACAGAGGGGATCCATTGGATTGCAGTGTTACTTGTTATTCAGCTTGGAGAGGCTTTTGGAAGCCTAGATATTCATCTCTATCTTGTATCTTGGAGGCATCATCAGCTACGCACTCTATTTTATTATATGTATTCCAGATCTACTCCATCTTTGTATGAGGACAACTATTATTATAAATAAATCAGATCTGAGGAATTTGTGGTTATTTCTTATGTTATTTGTCTTTCATCTTGTTGAGTACATTCCATTGTTACATTTCTATCATTTACTTGTTGCAAACACACAAAGAACCATCATTATAAACCCCAACACAACCTAAGAGACTAAAATCAACAAAGTGTTTGACAAAATGCCACAACCAGAAAACACAATAAAAACACAATGTTCCAATGAGATCTAGGTGGGAACATTACATCCAGTTACCCCTAGGCATGGGGGGTACCAACTCCATTGCCCAATAAAGAGAAATGACACTAATCTTGTTGATTACAAGTGATGGTTGAAATCCTAGCTTAATTTAAACACACACTCACAAAACTCTCTCTTGACTTGGATTTATGACATCATTAGCAAGCTAATTGTACTCTGGAGCTTTAAATGATCATTGATTTTCTTGCTACAATCATAAATTGAATGTACATCTATTAGGGCTTGCATATATTGCTGCATATTTACTTAATATTGTGGCTTTAAGTGCTCATAATTGTTGTCTAGCAATTGGATGATAATCTACTTTTTGAAAGCTAAATTTTGAAGTACAATTGTCAATTTTCTGGGTTGTTTTTCCTATTGTTGTTATAAAATACTTATTGCTGATATAGACTGGTTTACTGCTGCAATTTTACAACTGCAATTGGCTTTTTGTGATATCTAGTGTCTAAAGGTGATTGATATGCTATATAACTTGGTAATTGATGATTTTCTGCATTGAAGAGTTTATTGTCTCGTATAGGTTTCCCAATTACCTTGTTGAATCTGATTTTTCCCTTCGTCTTGTCTAGACCTAATCTATCACATCTAAGTGGCCAAGATAGGGGGTTGTAGGCTTGGCTAATCTTGCTATTTGATCCCTTGAGGTCACTTGGGAAGCCTCCCTTGTGTTGGGCATCTTTCCTTCACTAAAACGAGGAAAGTTTCTGCTTAGGTGACAGTGGTAGATACCTCCAATTGTTACACAAGACTGGGATCTTGTGGAAGGCTTTGCACAAGTACAGATCCTGTAATAAGACAACCTATGTGGGATTCCATTATTGTTGCTAGAAAGGACTTGAGGGAATCTCTTTTGCAAAAAGAAGAAGTTATGTGCATAGATGAATACTTGAAGGGTTCTTAAGTGCACTGTTGAATATGTCGGCGATATAACGGAAATGTCGGATGTGTCGCCGAAATTTTCGTTTGAATATGTCGCGAAACTTCCGATAAATTGAATGTGTCGCGACACATTCATTAACTCGCGACATTTTCTCAATGTGTCGCGAGTCGATGGAATGTGTCGGCCTGCAAATTTTTTTTGCAAATTTAAAGTGCGTGAGGGGTTTTAGAGGCCGCGCGTGGCTTTTTTTCTTCATTATTTCACTTGTGAAGTGTGAGAGAGCTAGAGAGGTGTGAGGAAAACCATTGTGCATCTATCCAAGGAGGAGAAAGCCAAGGATCTTGCTTCCATTAGCACCAATGGAGAGATCAAGATTTCCAGGTATGATCAAAAACGTTTTTTTTTCATTTGTTTGAAGATTTGAACTTTCTTTTTTTAATTTTTAGAGTTAGGCCAGGGTTTGCATTGTGCAATGTGCCTCTTCTTGTTTTTTTTGAATGGAAGATTCAATCATTCTAATTCATCTATCT